>JASDQU010108618.1:58226-77266 GCA_032191745.1 Picea mariana
GGTACATATTGATGAGCCATAGTTGATGAGTAGTTGACACATGATTGGTACATACTTGGTACATGGTTGGATGCACTTGTTTATGGTACAGGTTGATGCACTTGTTTATGGTACAAGTTGATTACAGGTTGAGGTACAGGTTGAGGTACAGGTTGATGCGTGGTTGATGCATGGTTCATATTTATTGGTACAGGTTTACAACGGTACATCTCAAAGTGATAGTGTGACAGTGGTTCCATCATTCTACTGCTACTTCAGGGTGGCAGGATGGGGAAAGGACAAGTAGTTGTAGCCACCTTTCGGTTGTAGCCAGAGAACATAGGGGGTTGTAGCCTCCTTCTGGTAGTAGCCAGAGAATTGGGGAATTAGAGCTTCCCTTAGGTTGTAGCCTGAGAAACTAGGGGGTTGGAGCCTCCTTCCAGTTGCAGCTAGAAAACAAAGGAAGTTGGTGCTTCCAATGAATGTAATTCTTCAATACATATAAGAAAAAGCATTCTGTGGTTTTCTCCCAATTTGGGTTTTCACGTAAAACACTGGTGTGTGATTGTTTATTTCTTACTTCTCATTATTGGATAATAATTCTACATTGATATAACATTTGAAGAAAAAGTATTATAATTATGCTATTACTGATTCACCCCCCCTCTCAATAATCCAACATCATTCATGAAACTAGACTGGAATTCTCTTTCTAATTTGCTGGAAGAAAAATGCAGAGGGTTATACACGTTTTTTCTTGGAGCTTGATTCATCATTTTCCGAAGAGAAATACGTAGAGATTCAAAAACATTTTTTCTTGGAACTTTGTTGCTCATTTGCCGAAGAGAAAAACGTAGATATTCAAAAGTATTTTTTCATGGAACTTTGTTGCTCATTTGCTGAAGAGAAAAACATAGAGATTCAAAAACGTTTTTTCTTGAAACTCTGTTGCTCATTTGCCGAAGAGAAAAATGTAGAGATTCAAAAACGTTTTTTCATGGAACTCCATTATTCATTTGTTGGAAGGAAAACACAGAGGTAAATGTATTTGAGACAGTCAGAAAGTGCAAAGGTATGTGTTTGGTTTCTTTATTATGAAAATTCTAGAGGTTAATAGTTGATTTTCTCCTTAAATGAGAAATGTACAGAGAAGAGGCACACTCTGATGTTGCAGATTGTATGGTTGTTTTTACAGTGAATAAACTCTGATATAGATCTAGAATAGATGTATTAAATGCTTGATTGATTGTGCAATTACATCTAAGGTAAATGCATTAAATAGTTTAAGGTTGTCTTTGTAATTCAAATATACATTGAGGTCATTATTTATTGGAATGAAGATTATCTACAGATTTGATTTCCAGGTTTATAACAGAGTAATCATGAACATATTGAGTTGATCAGTTTTGGCATTGACAGAGTGTGAACATAGTTGCATGTGAGCAAGATGCATGTTGGTTGAAAACAATAACAGGTTTGGCAAAGATAGAATTGATGGTTATAGGTTTATTTTCATAGAAAGAAATTAACAAAAGGATATTGACAGTTTAAGAAGAGTGTTTGAAATAGGTTGAAGACAGTATTAAGGGAGGAAGGGAGGAGCTAGGGAGACTAACCGTCTCATTGCAAGTTGAAGCTTGCATTCAGGCAGTAGAAGCTGTCTTTTAGTAGGTCCTGAAGATAAAGAGGTAGTAGCCTCATCTGATTAGTTTCTCAAACAAAATTTGATGTAATTGAAGTAGCTTGCTTGCTTTACATCCACAAGAAGAAGAAGAGGTTTTTCCCTTTATGGGTTTCCTCATAAATATTTTATCTCTGTCCATTTCATGTGATTGTTTGTTACTAATTCATTTTCTCTGAGACAAAATATTTATTAGTTTTAAGATGCATTAAAGAAGTAATTTGTGTTAAAGAGATAAAAGTGAAAATTGTGTATACAACTGATTCACCCCCCCCCATCTCAATTGCTTAACTTGTCCAAAAAATATAATAAAAAGATTTGGATATCTAGTAACATTAATAAGCAATCAAGGGACGCCCTTTATAAATGAAAAGATCCAAGTCCTTCTTAAGAAATTTTTCATTGACCATAGAAATAAAACTACATACCATCCTCAAGGAAATGGTGATGTTGAATCGTTCAAAACAAATTGCACAACAAACTTGCCAAAATATGTGGAATCAACAAGAATGTCTGGGATGATAAAGTTCTTGCAATTTTGTGGGCATATAGGTGTGTATATAATAGATCGACTAACAAGACCCCTTTTAAATTGGTCTATGGACAAGAAGTTGTGATTCCACTCCACTTCTGGGCTAACTCAAGTAGGATGGCATCTGTTTCCAAGTTTTACCAAGGAAGAACCTTGAATGATAAACTCTACCAATTGAATAGACTTGAAGAAGGAAGGTTGATAGCAATACATCGACAAGAAGTTCAGAAGCCACAACATAAGGCTTGGCATAATCGACATTTGAAGAAAAAGGAAATGAAGAATAGAGATTTGGTCTTGTTATACGATAGTCAAGTTAAAGGAAAACCCAGAAAATTAGAAACAACATGGCTAGGACCATACATTATAGAATACATACAACCGACAGGAGTTGTACAATTATGAATTGTGTTGGGTCATCCATTTAAAAAATTAATTAATGGAGCTCGTTTAAAAAAATACAACACATAACGAGATTGAGCCCTATTGGAAAAATCCTCATTTAAACGATGTCAACATGGATCGAATCGACCAAAACTGAAAGATTATATGTAACCGTGTGGTTGAAGTTGAAAATGTAAATTAATAAGTTTCTTATTAATTAAAATTTATTTTACACTAATAAACTAAATTAAGTTGTAAAAATTCAGGTATGAAAATTGTTATAGGAAATGCAAGTATTAAATAAGTCTGAATAGATTTTTGAAAAACCATCAAATAGGAGAATGGAGAGAGAAAGAAGTCTATGGTCGTGCCAAAAAAACTTTAGAAGAATGTAGATGAAAACATGAGTGAAATACGACTCCATCCCTAGATTTACGACAATTACTTATTAGGTGGAAGTTGATCAAACGTGGAAGATCTCAATCAAGCGAGTGTAGAAAAATTGAATAAAGAGAGCATGGATCAAGAGAACGAATGTGTCACACAAGTATGGGGGAGTAAAAAAATCAATAGATCGATAGAGAAGTTACCAACAGTATCGAACAAGAAACACCGACATCCGAAAACTGACAACACAAAATAAGCAATTGGGTGACTCATGTATCGACTGTGGATTAATAAAGGGGACACAATCGATCGAGAATGTGAAAAAAACAACTATGAAAACCTGGAATCAAGAAACAATGGCATAATTGAACAACGACAAGAAAGTATTGACGAACAAGTCAGAAACATTAATGATCGACACAACACAAAATACCATTGTGCAACCACTACCATAACTACTGACCAACGTGACGCTTACGACCATCAATTAGAAACTACCACAATTAAATATTGACAAGAATCACATGCCTTCCAACTCAACAATGACATAGAAGTCCCCTCGCATGATTCGACCAACCCATTAACAATTATGACTTAGTTATGGGAATCCATGAAATAATCGATTAGGACAAGCAATATCTCTCATTAAGAAAGTAAAGATTATGTAAGAGTACAAGAAATAAGTTGGGCTCATACCACCAATATTCAATCTAGTAACAAAGGAAAACATCCATTATTAGGCATGCACTTCCATGTCAACCCAAGATCCTTGTATATTAAGTCATGTGCGAAGTGTCTCACTATCCTATCAATTACCCTCAAAATTACGAAACTTGCCACTATATATCAGAGCTAGAGGAACAAAGATAAACCATTATGAAAGAAGTTATTTTTTCAAACATGGACCATGGTGTTAGTGAGTGTAGTAGATGATGACACACCTGAACCAAACCCTTCGAATGCAGAAGTTGGCCAACCATCTTGGATATAGACGTCAGTATAAGAGATTCACCTTCACATGAAGGAAGGAATGTACGTTTGTGTTTTCACCCGCTCAATTCCCTGGACAATGGGGCATTCGAGTGTCATACCTAAGATGGGTTAAGGAAGTCACAGTCCAGTTCAGGTTACCTGAATAGACCATGAAAAGAAAATATCAAAAGATCATTTCAAGTAACACATTTCTATGGGAAGAAAAGATGATTGTGGACACAAAATCAAGGATGATACCAAACTATGGAATTCCATTAACAAAAAGTTGGAAATTTGTACTAAAGGAATGGTCTACCTACAATTAGAAAGAATCTTTGACTCAACAAGCAAAGAAAAGTGACTAGAAATCAATTCTATCATTTTCTCTTCTCTCTTTATTTTTCTCATTTTGTAATAGCCTCATAAGGACTTAATAGATAATATATATATATATATATATATATATATATATATATATATATATATATATATATATAAGTTTATCTTGGAAAAGTTGTTTGTATTTTAACGCCATAATATGACACCAATGACATCATTAATCCTTTTACATCAATGACAATAATTACAACACAACAAAATGTGGAATAATGTGAATCAAAAGTAGATAATGCCAAAATTGTTATCCGAAAACCAAAAGGATTAATATATGATAAGAAGGTAGGAAAAAAGGGTATGGTTTATGCAAAAAGACTAATAAAATATGAAATTTCTAGGGCACGCTAGGTTGTTCCCACTTAATTATATGAATAGTCATACAAGCCTAGGGGTCAAAGATTGAATCTAGAACACTACGACCACCATATTGTGGCTCTCCCTTATGCGATAATGATCTAATTTCAAACATAGTTGAACCTACTGAATTAGAGATCAATCATGGTGACTCTCATTGCATAATCTAGAGTCATCCATTAGTGATGGAAATGGTGACCAAGGTACGAGCTGAAACCTCCCTACACACTCCTAGAATAAAATGAAATGATGTTGATAGGAGTGAGTGATGAGAGTGTCCCTTGGAATCATAAGTTTCAACAATAAAAAAATTGTAATAGAATAGGAATTTGAAAAAAATAAATGATATTTAGCTAATGAGTATGAGACTTAGAAATTCCCTTAGGTGAATCATAAATTATGGTTGACACAAGAAACAATGGTAACCATTTAGACATAACACAACCTAATGTTGAGTTATAAAAAATAGTGTAGAAAATACTTAGGTAGAATAGGGGCTATGGACCATGTGAAAGTTGAATGATGGATGGAGGTTCAAAATTAAGATTTTCTATAGGTCATGGGTGAGATGGTAGGCCAAAAAATGTAGTGAACTATCATCATAATAAACCACAAAGAATGTAAATTTCACATGCATCTAGTTGTATGGGTTAACATAATGATGAGAATGAAGTATGCAGATTCTTCTCTAGAATGTAGACTATGCAGATTCATGATCCTAAAGAGGGACATGATGGCCTGGGTGTCATCATAGAGTGGGGCACAAAACCAAGGAAATCCATGAAGGTAAAGTGATACTAGCCAACAAGAACTAAATGCATTTGAATAAGGTAAAAAAAAAATCTGGGCCAAAGTGGGAACCTAGAGGAACATTTGGAGGGGAAGTAATGACAAATGAAGGATATGTAGGGATCATATGATTTCTAAATGCTAGTTTTAAAAGGTATACAGGAAAGGGTAGTGATAAGACTTGAATTCTACTGGTGGGAGACAATGGATTCCTAATGAAACACCTACTGGTGGGAGACTATGGATTCCACATGAAACCATATGCATGATGTAAAAGTAGTTGTGGAAACAAATCTAATGGTGAAAATGGTGTAAAAAATGGTGTTGAGATGCAATACCTTCTTGAATAAAAGATGGAGAACATGGTCTCCACATGAAGTTTATGAACTTGAAAAATATGGCTAACCACATGAAAGATGATAAGACAAGGATCCCAATAATTCACATAACATAGGAAATTGAGCTCTTAAGATATTGCACGAGCTACTTAAAGTTTAGGGTTGTCCCCTATAAATAGGGTGGGACCCATAATTTATGTCACTTATTGTGTGAAAAATGACGATTGGATTTCAGATCTGCAACCACTAGGTAAGATCTTGTTGGAAATCATGTTGTGATTGATGTCAAATATAGGGGGAGACTATGAATGTATTTGTGAAGTTGATGAGATTTTGTGTTGTCTCATTATGTGATTCGCACCAAGGAAGTAAAGAATTCCCCTGTACATTGATGGGCCTTTGTGTTCAAAGATGATTATCTGTTGTCTAGTTTCTGCAAGTGTCCTTTGTTCACCTAAAATACAAAGTGACTAAGAAAGAACAACCCAAGAAATTTCAAAACTACATAGTAATGGAAAGAAGTGGAAATTGTATGCTAGATGAGATGATCCTACAAATAGAGGACAATATCGAAGAGAATCAAGAAATACAAAGAGTGCAGAGGAATTCTAGACATGTATTGAGTCTGGAAAAAGAGGTTTCGGGCCCACATAACCAGATCATAATAAGTATCCAATTCCCACATTTGTGAGGAAAAACAATTTTAAAGAGTTTATAATAAAAACATGAAAGCACATAGTTTAAACATGAATGAAGAGTCATGCAACTATGTGCAAGGCATTAAATTTTGTTGTGAAGAACTATGAACCTAGAATAGGTTAAATCCTTACCGTTCATCTTCATAGATCAATGGTTAAGATAAAAATAAGGGGGCTCGATACTTGTTGATTCAACTCAGCCATGTCAAAGCCATGATAGAAACCTAATTAACACCACATGTCCATTCAGATGAGATCCACATTAATGGGAGTCCATGTCAATGCCACATCAGTGCAATGCGTCAAGATGAATACTGATGCCATATCATCCTGTGTACGTGAAGAAGACCTCCATGTGGAAACCACCTCATCTGCAACATCATCACAAGAGTTATAGAAAAATAACTAAGTATCAAGACATCACGAAGATAGTGAGCACGATAGAGAATCAAGAGTATTTGAAGAAATGAGTGTGAACCAGCATACCCGTGGTGAGATATTGAAAATAACTAAGTACCGAGAATCGATTCAACAAAGATCTTGAAAAATGACTAAGTATCAAGACATCACAGATATAGTGAGCACAACATAGAATCAAGAGTATGTGAAGAAATGAGCACAATCCCACGAACCCACAGTGAGATGTTGAAAATAACTAAGTACCAGGAATCGACTGGATAGAGATCTTGAAAAATGACTAAGTATCAAGACATCACGCATATAGTGAGAAGGATAGAAAATCAGGAATATGTGAATAAATGAGTGCAAACCCACGATATCTCGATGAGATATTGAAAATGACTAAGTAAAAAGAATCAGTTGCATAGAGATGTCTCGAGAAATGGATAAGTATCAAGAGTGGATTGGTCGGATGGACAAGGTCATGATAAGAGAAGAATAGAAACGTCGCAGAGCATGGTGGGATATGAAAATTTGGCTAAGCATAAAGAATGAATAAGTACCAAGAGATCTAATGGCCCATGATGTTTCCACTTGTCACATGTCAGATGGCTTAGAGGGTGAGAGATCCGATGACCCATGAGGTCTCCACTTTTCACAAATTGGACAACCTAGAGGGTGAGAGATCTGATAGCTCAGAAGGTCACCACTTGTCAAAATATTGGACGATCCAGAGGGTGATAGATACAATGGCCCAGGAGGTCGCCACTTGTCATAGACTGAATGGCCCAGAGGGAGAGAGATATGACGACTCATGGTGTCTCGCAGACACATAGTGAAATACTTATAAAAGTTTCTAAGCATGGGTGCAATGTGAGTGCACAGGAATGCAAAGGTGCATTATGGAGGTTTCAGAGGTATGACAAGATATTCCTTATATCCATGAAGAAATTCTCGGAAATATGTTTAGGTATAGGTGAAACATGAGTGCGGAGGGATGTGAAGGTACATTCTACAGGCCACGAAGGTATGAAAAGATATGCCTTAGACCCGTAGTAAAACCATCAAGATGACAGATCAACAACTGAGGATGATGAAAGATCTAATCCGATGGTAGTTGTGAGTTGTAGGCTTGAGCTATGTGACAATTGGATTAATGATAGAGATCAATTTGAGGCATAGATCGAACAATTGTTGAGCATCAAGGGGGTATTGTGTGTTTCTTTTGGATGATTAGAAGATTAACGGTTGAGATCTAATCAAGGATATTGTCCAACAATTGTTATTCATTGTGGATGCATGATGTGTTTGGTGGACAATAATTAGATCAACGATTGATATTATATAAAGGGAATATCGAATGATTGTTGATTTTTTAAGTTTGAACTATGGTTTGAGAGTGAATCACATACAAAATCAAAGGGGGTCTATGTTAGTTTCTAATGAGTTTCTTAGCCCAGTTTTGAGGAGATATGGAGCCGACTTCATGGACATATTTTTGTATGTGGAAACATTCATGGAAGTATGGAATGTATAACTAACAATGCTCAAATCTAGTTTAAGTGGGTGAAATAATTGAGAAAGGATGGGAGAGTGAGGAGTTCTAAGTTTGCAGAACCAAAAGAGAAAGAAATGGAAGAGTGAGAGTTGTGAGTAAGTGTGGAAAATGTGAAGAGAATCTCTGAGGCTATAAGGTTCGAGGATGCTAGATAATGAAAGGAGGATAATGTAAGAGTGGATGGGAGGTGCAAGAAAAAATAAAATTATGGAACTATGCAATTGAGGATTGGGACAATAAAGACAAAGAAACAGACTTATGTAAGTTAAGGGTTAAAGGAAAGACATAATCTGGTATTCTTAGAAACTTTAGTATTTTTTTGTTTCTAGTAAAATTTGTATCTACAGGCTCTATTGAGTTGGTGGTTAGCTTAGGGGATTGGTGTCCCATGTAGGTTGGTTCCTGCAAATGTTGTTTTTGAGTTTGCGCTCGAGAGAGGAGATTAGGGTCTCCTACAGGTTGGTGCCTATAAGCATTGTAAAAACAGGTCGGTGAGTACAATATTTTATAAAGAATTTTTTTTTTGGTTTTCTTCCATCTGGGTTTCCATATTAAATCTATGTCTACAATGAATTATATGTTTGTATGTGAATTTCTCACTAATTTATTATAATTAGTGAAGTAACAACTTGGTAAAGATTGTAAGAAAAGAAAAAAAGGTTTTATACTAATTCACTCCCCACCCTCTTAGTATAAGTAAGTGTTCCAAAAATGGTATTAGAGTGAGTTCCTTCAGAATCAGTCTAACCACTAGAAGGTGAATCCATGCAACACACATGGGTAAGGGATTTTTTTCCACAAATAGAGCTCCATTTTTCAATGGATCAAATTATGCACTGTGGAACCTAAGTATGATAAGCTATCTGATGCCTCTCGGATTTGAAGTTTGAAGTGTAGTTGAGAATGGATAAACAGTTCTAACAACCCCACCTGTACTTCCAACTGCTATAAAACTCCGTGACAATAACTCTAAATCCAAGAATGTGATTATGTATGGTCTAAAAGAATCTGTGTTTGTCAAAGTCATGCATTGTTCCTCAACAAAAGAAATATGGTAAAATATATAGAAAATTTATGAAGGAGATGAAAAAGTCATGAAGGAAAAATTACAAACCTTTAGAGGAAAATTCGGGAGCCATGAGATGAAAGAAGAATAGATTGTTGCATAATACTTTCTTCAGATAGATAAGATTATCAACACAATCAGAGGATTTGGTGAAGAGGTTAAAGAAACCACTATTGTGAAAAAAACACATAGATCACTTCCCTCAAGATTCAATCCCAAGATATATGCCATTAAATAAATGAAGGAATTAGACAAATTAACAATGGATGAATTGCGTGGAATTCTCACTACATATGAAAAGAGAATAGAAAAGGACAAGCAAGAAAAATCAACAAGGAATGAAGAATATTTCAAATCTTCAAATAATACAAAGATAGAAGAATACAAAGCATATGGCAACTCAAACAATTAATTAGATGAGGAAGAAGCTAACTTTGTCATAAATCTCAAGAGGGGGACATGAAAATAAAAAGGTAAGCTTCCCTCAAAATTCTTTAACTGTGGAGAAGTAAGAGACTTTGCTTCTAAATGTCCTTATGCAAAGAATGGAAATAAAAATGTGATAGAAGATTCTAGTTTCAAAAGGTACAAGAAGGGTAAGACCGAAAAGAAGAAAAAATTCTATAGAAAAAAGAATAATCTATATACCAATGAAGACAACAACTTTTTTTATGACAGTGGAACAAAATAAATTATCTTTATGGGTGTACAAACATAGACTGATGTCCTAGAAAATGGAAATGCAGACCTAAGAGAGGAAGAAGACTCTGAGATTGATGTAGAAGTAGATCTTGAAGGATAGCTCATATCTTCTCTAAATGAAATAGAGAAACTAAGGAACAAGAAAGGGATACTAAAAGAGAAACTGAAGAAGTCCAGAAAAGAAATGATTTGTTTAAAATAAATCTCCGATGAAAATGAAAATATCATCATTAGTTTAAAAACACAACTAGAAGAGGAAAAGAGAATTGAAAAATTATTAAGAGCCCAACTAAAAGTAAAAGAAGATAGTTGCAACGGTCTAGAATATGAAATAGTCTATCTAAGAAAGGAGTTGGAAAAATCACATACCAACATGAAATTCGAAAAGAGCTCTACAAACTTGAATGAAATCCTAAATCGTCAAATATCATCAAATTGACAGGATTAGTATTGGGTACAATGAAAAGAAGGAGGTTGCTAATGAATAAGCCTCAACCTCTTCAGAATAATCAAGTGAAGAAAGGAACAAGAATTGTGTTGATATAATCAATAATTCTATCAAGATTGAAGACAACAAGAAGGAACATCAATATGTTCCATAGAAAAAAAATCTTCCACATAAGGATGAAATCAGGAAGACTCTCCCATAAATATGGAATCACACAATTAGGTACCAAAATTATTTCTTTGGCCATTTTTACTCTTGCAATGATTTTGGTCATAAGGAAATAGATTGTAGAACAAATGTAAGAGACAATTACGTGATGAACAACAATAGAGATACCCATGGATTCTCAAGGAGAAATTACAACTCATTTCCCCCTTTGTTGAACTATAACTTCATATGTTATAATTGTAATAATTTTTGGCATATAACAAAATTTTGCAGAAGTGATTTTAGAAAATATCAAAAAGAGGAAGCCTCTACAATCATGCAAAGAAATCAAGAACAAAGGGAACAAAAGAAATAAAAATCCATGTCCATTCAAGCAACATGCACAAAATAATAAGGATAAATGGTACATTGACAATGGTTTCTCTAATCACATGATATGAGAGAGAGAACAAAGTTTATCACCCAAAATAAGAATGGAGGCAATGTTACCTTTGGAGACAATGGTGGTTCAAATATAGTTGGAAAGGGAACTCTCAGTCTTGACAATGGAAGAGATAAGTTTGAAAAAGTCCCATGTGTTGAAAAATTCAAACATATTCTTCTCAGTGTAAGACATATGTGTGACTACAGACACAATCTTGCCTTTAATTCTCGAGAATGTGATATCAGAAAGGAAAATTCAGGAAAGCTGGTTGCAAAAGTAATCATAACCCAAAACAATGTATATATTCTCATTGAAATCAATGGAGAAAAATGATTTATGGGGAAGATAGATGAAATTTGGTTGTAGCATAAAATAATGGGCCATATGAACTTTGACAACTTGGTAAAAATTAGTATCAAACAAGCAGTAATAGATATGCCAAAGATCACAAAACCCTCAAGAATTTTCTACGAGCATTTCCAGCATGGAAAATAATCAAGGGTGAGCTTCAAGACAATTAGGAATATGCAACATCCAAGCCATTGGAACTTGTGCTTACAAATCTATGCGGACCGTGAATAACAAAAAGTTTGCAAGGAGAAAGATATTTCATGTTACTCATTAATCATTATATGAGAATGACATGGGTTACCTTTCTTAAAAATAAATCTAAAGCATTTGAAAATTTTAAGGAATTCAAATATTTAGTTGAGAATGACACTGATCTAAAAATCAAATTCTTAAGGTCAAATAATGGAAGTGAATTTACTGCCAATGAATTTGAAGAATTTTGTGAAGCTCGTGGAATAAAAAGACAGCATTCAACTGCAAGAAAGCCTCAACAAAATGGAGTGATTGAAAGGAAAAATAGACATGTACAAGGATTTCTAGATCAATCAGAAAACGTTTGGAGAGAAGCAGTTTACAATGTTGTCTACATTCTAAATACATGGAAAATCAGATTCAATAGTGACAAAGAATCTATGAGCTATGGAAAGGTCAACTAACATCTGTCAAACACTTCAAAATCTTTGGGAGAATGTGTTACATCAAATGAGATGTTGAGGGTCTAGGAAATTTTGACTCAAGAATAGATGAAGGAATTTTTCTTGGATATTCATCAAGAATAAAATCCTATATATGTTACAAAAAAATATTGCATAAGATGGTTGAAAGTATTAATGTCAAAATAGATGAAGAAACACAACACAAGAACAAACTGGAAGCTGGGGAAATAGATTACAACAAAGAAGAAGAAGAAGAACAAGAAAATGAAGAAGAAAAAGAAGAAGAAGAAACAAAATGCCAATATACACAAACACCATCAATGTTTGTGCATAAAAATCATCTAGAAAACTTAATTCTTGGTGATAAAAATGATGAGTCTCAGACTAGGAGAAAACTAGCAAAGAATTATGAGCAGATGAATCTCTCTTTACTGTCCAAAATGGAGCCTAAATGCTTTGAAGAAACTATCAACGATCAACTTTGGGTAAATGCTATGCAATAAGAGTTAAACCAAATTGAGAAAAATAATACATGGGAGCTTGTCCCAAAACCCAAAGATAAGAATGTGATTGGTACAAAGTGGGTATCCTGAAATAAGTTGAATGAAGATGGAAAAGTAGTAATAAATAAAGAAATATTGGTCTGTAAAGGATATGCTCAAGTAGAAGGTATTGGCTTTGAAGAAACCTTTGCTTGTGTTGCAAGACTAGAATCCATTAGAATGTTTTTGGCATTTGTAAGATTCAAAAATTTTAAGGTGTATCAAATGGATGTCAAGTTAGCATTCTTGAATGGATATTTATAGGAACAAGTGTACATAGAACAATATGTAGGGTTCCTATTGTCAGAATATGAATATTATGTTTGCAAATTGAAGAAAGAACTTTATGGATTAAAACAAGCTCCCAGAGAATGGTATTCAAGACTTGAAATTGCTTGCAACAACGATGTTTCAAAAGAGGAACAACATATATTGATCTTTACATTAAAATAGACAATGCATAGATGTCAATTATTGTATTTTATGTGGATGATATCATTTTTGGATGTAATACTGATAAAATGAGGCACACGTTTGTAGAAGAAATGCAAAAAAATTAGAGATGTCTATGCTTGGAGACCAATCCTTCTTCCTAGGTTGTGAATTTCTCAAATGAGAAAAGGCATATTTATATCGAAAACCAAACACATCAAGGATATGATGAAGAATTTTGAAATGAAAGTGATTCAAGATCTTTTCTTCATGACTTATGAAGAAGTGTATTAAATGAGCATACATTAAAGTGCACCTTTAAAGAAGGAAAAAATTAAAAATGAAGAGACATAAGCATCAAATCTTAACACAAAAACTTGATAACGGAGTTCCTCCTTGGTGGAATACGTCTCTGGGTCCTACTCTCAAATGGGTAGGTTCTTTCATTAACTCAACAAAAGAATTTGGCAAATACATGAATATAACTCATTCTAAAATCAAGCTGTAGAAATAATGCTCAGATCAGAAAACATACATCATCACTGGATTCGTGGTGTCGAATTATCCAAAAATGTCTATCTCCACGCTTGGATATGACTCTGACACTCCCAGGCCTAAGAGGAATTCTGTCTTGGTTTTTGTGCCATCTGTAACCTACAATTATCACAGTATCTACCTCATAATATGTGCCTGTAGTCATACAGTATGGTCATGCCTCCCCCCCCTTCCATCTCTGGGAGGATTTTTATTTTTAAATAATAAAACCGACAGATATACCAAGCAACACCGGTGGCAGGTTGGTTATGGCGGAGTTATAAAGGTGTTGGGTAAGGTGGAGGTTCCGGGGTCGAACCCACCGAACTCCATTTTGGATGTTTGTTATGTATATATATATATATATATATATATATATATATATATATATATATATGGTAAAATGTATCTATTCTCTGCTAAATTTAACGACCCGCTAGAAGGTTCTTCCAACGACTATTTAAAATTGGCATGGTCCACCAGATTTGGCAGACCCGCCATTGTTTTTAAAACAAAATTTTCTCATGGGCCAATACTAGGCATTTCAAGGATGCCATGTGTTGCCCGATGATTGGGCCATGTGGTGCCCATTGATATGCCCACATGTATGCTAACATGGCTTCCCTGTCACTCCATACTGACATGTGGCGCTCCCTGGGTGGTTCCACGTGACATCGCCTAGGGGTGTCACATGGAACTTTTCTATTGATCCACATGGAATCTTGAAATGTCCATTAGAGGGTGACACTTGGCAGCCTCTGGTGCTGCCACATGGAATCCTGACGTCAACATCCTGTACGATGATGTAACCCTGCCATGTCAGCTGCTGACGTAAGCAGTATGGATGATGATGTGTCCCCTGTTGACTAACCTTGTTTGACCACAAATATATTTCAAACCGTAACTCTGTTTGACAAGTCGTTTGCATTGTTATAAATATTGTGATGCTCTCTTCGCGATCATGCCATTTTCACCGAGTTTTGGGAATTTTAATTTTTTCCCTTTCTCTGTCTATTGGAGCCATTTTGAGCGTTCTGAGTTGCCTCTGTGAGTTCTGCATTATTCTTAGCCTTCTCTGGATCCTTTTTGGATCACGCCTTCCCACTAAGATCTTTTTGGATCACCAAAATCTTTCATCAATCAATTGGTAAGTGAGGGAAGAGTCCCCTCACTTTGTCCTTCTCGATCCACTTTACCTTGCTTGGATGTGTGCCTTTTAATCCTACTTGAAATTAATCAACATCACCCCTGTGTGAAGTCCTTGTCCTGCTGTCCAGGATTATATATTCCTGTAGCTCATCCAAGTACTCAGGTGAAAACTCATCAACTAATGGTATTGAAACTTTCTCATCTTGATCCATGATCATGGGAGGCTAAAAAAGTTTCAAGTTCTCAACGTTCACAACTGAGTAAATCTACATAGAAGGTAGAAGATCCAAACGAAAAGCATTGGTATCACTTTTCTCTAAGATAGTGAAGGGTCCATAATGAATGGGCTTGATTTTCTTGCCTTCACCCTTCAATATATCCTTGCTGATGTGAAGCCATACCTAGTCTCCAACCTAGAACTGATGATCAACCATGCTATTTTCATGTCGAGACTTATACTGTTCTTGAATTTTCTCCAAATTTTCCCTCATTGCCTGGTGTATCTGCTGAATACTCTGGATGAACTTGAGGGCTATGTCCTCTATTCGTTCTTCATTTACATTGGCATCTCTCCTGTACATCAAGTCCAAAGGAACCTTTGGTAGGTACCCAAAACATGTCTCAAAAGGTGAACTCTGAGTGGATGAATGTAAATCTCGGTTGTACGCATGTTGTACATAGGGTATCTACTCATCCCATACCTTGGGACACTTGTTGTAGTAGCCTCGAAGCAAAATTACCATTGTTCAGTTTACCACCTCTGTCTGTCTGACAGTATGTGGATGGAAAGCAGTGCTCCTCTTCAATTTTTTGTCCATCATTCTCCACAATCTAGTCCAAAAGTCCCCAAAGAATCAAGTATCTCGATCCAATATGATAGATGTGGGTAATCCAAAGTGAACCCAAACATGTTGAAAGAAGAGACTAGCAGTCTGCTCAGCAGTAATCTACTTTTTACATGGCATCAAGATACACATCTTGTTGAACCTATCCACTACAACATACAAATAATCATGACCCCCTTTGGTCATGGGTAAACCCCCTACAAAATCCATGGATATACTTTCCCATGGATAGGATGGAATATGAAGTGGTGAGTATAGCCCCAGTTTTCTATTAGTGGGCTTACAGGTAGAACACATCACACACCCCTTTACATATTTAGTTACAATTGCTTTCATTTGAGGCCAGTAACAAAACCTCTGCAAATGAGCCATAGTTTTTCCTACCCAAAATGCCCAGACATAAGAGAAGTATGAGCTTCTTGTATTACATGGACTCGTTCACTTGTAGGAATACATAGCTTTCCAAGATGGTAAAGTAACTTTCCCTGCATACAATAGTTCTCTACATGTGCACCAAGGGTTAGCATCGTATATACTTCTTGAAAATCTTCATCGATTGCATATTGTTCTATATAGCTATCATGAGATAAAGAAGCATTCTTCAAAACAATAGAAGCAACAATAGGAGGTCTAGAAAGCATATTATCTACCTTGTTACGTGTACCCTTTTTGTACTTGATTACCAAGAAACTATTGTAGAAAACCCATCCACCTGTAGTGCTGAGATTGTTGCAATTTGTTCTATTTTTGAAGATACTGTAAGGGTTAGTGATCTGTATGTATAATGGTTTCCTTCCCTAACAAGTAGTTCTTCCATTTATTTACACTCTTGACTAATGCATACAACTCTTTATCATATGAGGATAGTTAACAACAACTTGGTTAAAAGTTTCAGCGTGGTAATAGATAGGCTTACGATATTTCATTAATACTGCACACATGGCGTATCCATTGGCATATGTCTTGATCTCAAAAGGTTGTTGAAGATTCGACAGTGATAATACTGGTGTGGCATTGATCTTTCCCTTTAGAGTGTCAAAATATTTTTGTTTTTTTCCTTCCTATTGAAAAGTGTTCTTCACACTGGTTAAGGCATGCAGAGGAGCTGCTATGAAGGAGAAGTTGGGAATGAATATCCTCCAATACTAGACTGCACCTAAGAAGCTTCGAACTTCGGTTACACTTTTTGGCTCAAGCCCATTTACAATTACATCAACTTTGGAAGGGTCAATTTTCAATTTTCCTCCTCCTACAATATGACCTAAGTATACAAGTGCAGTCTTTCCAAATTCACATTTAGACAATTTTACATATAACTTTTCCCTTTGCAAAGTATCCAATACTTTCTTTAAATGCCTCACATGCTCATCACAAGTCCCGCTAAAAACAAGAATGTCGTCTAAATATAGAATCACAAATTCATCTATGAAAGGCCTGAATACTGTATCATTCATCATAGGCATGAAAGTTGTCAGAGCATTACAAATCCCAAACAGCATAACCAACCACTCAAACAATTCTTGTTTGTTTTTAAAGGCAGTTTTCCATGCATCCTATTCTAAGACTCTAATTTGATGATATCCACGCAAATTCAACTTAGTTAAATAGACAACATTATTCAATTGATCAAGTAAATCATCTATGCGAGGAAGAGGGTATCTATTTTTCACTGTGATTTTATTTAAGTCTCGTTAATCGACACACATTCTTCATGTGCCAGCTTTCTTTTGCACCATCATGATCAGAGAACCACAAGGAGATGAACTGGGCCTAATGATCCCTTGATCCAATAAGCCATGTACCTACTTCTTGATCTCTATCATCTCCACAACTAACACATTGTACATGCCCACATTAGGAAGAGGAGAATTCTGTTGAAGATGTATCTCATGTTGGATTTCCCTCTTAGGAGGTAATCCATCTGGTTTCTGAAAAATATCACCATACTTAGAAACAATATCAATTAATTATTTTTTATGAGATGGATCACACCCTTGGAAAGCGTCGGATGTCCTGACATCTTTCTCTCTGATGACAATGAGTACATATATCTCATTAGTGTTTATAAGTCTTTTCATTTGACCTATACTAACAAGTGTTGTATTTACTCTCATGTTGTGAGCTCTAACAATATATTCCACTCCCCTTTTAGTAAGGTGGTATTTGTTCTCATGAAGAAAGAAGATTTTTTTTCTATTATAAAGATAAGGACTTCCCAACACTATGCCACATATATCAAGTGGTACACCATCCAAATCCACTTCATCAATCAATTTTGAAGCAATAGAAAATATGATCCTACATTGTTTGGTGACATTAAGTTTTTATTTATCACATACCCAACCAAGAGGATAAGGTTTCAGATGTGGTTTCATTTCAAGACCCATTTTCTTGACAAGTGCTTCAAATATTAAGTTTACTTGGGAACCGATATCAAAAAATGTATCTATCTTAGTATGTTTAGATACAACTCTTATGTGAAATAATTCATTCTTCTTTCGTTCATCAATATGAGATTCATCATTGGAACTAGAACTAGAATGAAGAGAATCTTTACCTTGTACTCCAACCACTATGATATTTCCTTCATCTCCTGAATAAGAACCAACATCTTGTTGTACGGTAGCAACAATATTTATCTTCCCCTTTCCACAGAAGTGTTTTGGTTTCATTTCCAGATGCAGTTTCCAACAATGTTCTTCATCATGACCTCTCTTATTGCAATGAGTGAAAGATGGTTTTCCTCATTCTCTCGTCACTGTAGCAGTCTTATTTTACTTCCTTTTAAACTTCTTAAAAATTTTCTGTGGGAAATTGGAAGGTTTCTTTGTGGGATCTTCTTGAACATGTTTCCCCCTGTTCTTAGGGTGAGTGGCTTGCACACAAACTTTTTCAAGACTAGTGGGGTTAAACAAGAGAAAAGTATGTCGAATATACCTGTGAAGTGTGCCAATATACTTCATTAAAGTCTCATAAGAATCCAAAGGATTTTCAATGCAAGAGATTTCTTCCTAAATTCTTCTGTGAAACTTTGTATAGTTTGTCCTTTACTTTGCCTTAAAGTTTTCCATTCCATCATTGCTTTATGTAAATACCCTAATGGATAAAATTGCTTCCTTATCACTGATTTGAATTCTAACCATGAGGAAAGAAGATTACCACACTTACTTTTTTCCTAAAGCTTGCTTTCCCACCATACGAGTGCAGTGCCTTCCAACCGAAGAGAAGCCAATTGCACTTTAACTTCCTCTTCATC
>JASDQU010108618.1:77316-95678 GCA_032191745.1 Picea mariana
CTCCAGCCCCTTGGTTTACCGAAGAATCATCATCTACATGTGCTTCCTTTTCTTCCCTTTGTTCTTCATCCTCTTCTCGTAATCTCCATACATTTGCTTGACCATTTCTGACATGTGATAAAAGACCATGTGAAATTTTTTCTCATGTTCATCACGCTTGTCCTCTTCTGTCATTTTCTTCCTTTTGGATAGACGACCAACTTCAAGATTGAAATTATTAAGAGTTCCTTCACCCTGCTTATGCTTGGCCCTAGTAAGCATTCACACTCAACAATTCAATTCAAAGATGGCTGCTCTGATACCAACATGATACAGGATCTTCTCATAATGACTTATAAAGAATTGTATTAAATGAACATAAATTAAATTGCACCATTAAAGAAGGGAAAACTTAAAAATGAAGAGACATAAGCATCATATCTGAACAAAAAAACTTGATAATAGAGTTTGTCCCTGGTGGACTACGTCTCTGGGTCCTGCTAGAGTTTTTCCCTTTCTCTCTCTACTGGAGCCATTTTGAGCATTCTGAGTTGCCTCTGTGAGTTCTAAGTTATTCTTAGCCTTCTATGGATCCTTTTTGGACTAGAAAGACTGCAAACCTATTAGCACGCCCATGGCCACTAGTTCTAAGCTAAGAAAAGAGGATGAATCAAAAGAATCAAATCAAATCTTGTACAAATCAATGGCATGCAACCTTTTGTACTTGATAGCATCAAGATTAGATACCATGCAAGTAGTAAGGTTAGTTGGAAACATATGTGAAGGAAGTAAAAAGAGTATTTAGATATCTACAAGGCACATTAGAATTTGGCTTATGGTATCCCATGAGAAAGGATTTTACTATGACAACTTACACATATGCATATTGGGAAGTTAGTGTGGATGATATAAAAATAACCAGCGGTGGAGTGTTCTTTCTAGGAAACAATCTAGTGTCTTGGTTCAACAAAAAACAATCATCAATTTCTCTATCCATGGAAGAAGGAGAATACATTTCAGTAGAAGCATGTTGTACACAAGTCCTTTGGATGAAACAAATGTTGAAGGAAATCAGGTAGAGTATAATCATCCAATATCAATAATGTGTGACAATACTAGAGCAATAAATATCTCCAAGAATCTTTTCATGCATTAGAAGACAAAGAACATTCCAATCAAGTATAATTTCTTGAGAGAGAAAGTCATAGAGAATATTGTCAAGATGGAATATATCAACATAAAGGAACATATTGATGATATATTTACAAAACCTCTTCCTAGAGAAGTCTACAAGTATCTCAGACATAAACTAGGGGTGGTACCTATGCCATCAACTAAATAAAGAGCTACAAGAGGAGCACTAGCTCAGGGGGAGCTTCTGAAAGAGACAAGGGTGTCGGTTGTAGGGAAGAGAATAAAGAATAAAGATAAAGGGGGAGAAAAACAAAAACCTTTGACGTTGATGTCAAAGGGGGAGATTTGCAGAACAAGAGACATTCAAGGGAGCACTAAAATAAATAAGTGTTTCCATAAATGAAAAAGGGGGAGTTTGTTGGATTTTTTTTTCATTGATGTCAAAGCTAGGGGGGACTATGAATGTCTATGCGAAGATGATGAGCTTATGTGTTAAACAAAAGTGTCTCATTGTGTGATTCGCACCAAGGAAGTAAAGAATGCCTATGTACATTGATGGGCCTATGTGTGAAAAGATGATTGCATGTCATTGAGTTTATGCAAGTGTCCTTTGTTCACCCGAAAGTTGAAGTGATTGAGCAAGAAAAACCCAAGAAATTTCAAAAATACACAACAATGAAAAGAAGTGGAAATTGGATGCTAGAGGAGATGATTCTACACATAGAGGAAAAGATTGAAGAGAATAAAAAAATATGAAGAGTGTAGAGGAAGTATGGAAATGTATAGAGTCTGTAAGAAGAGGTTTCATGCCCAGATAACGAGATCGAGATAAAGAACCAAATCCCATATTTATGAGGAAAAACAAATTTAAAGAGTTTATAATGATAACATGAAAGAACATAGTTTAAATGTGAACGAAGAGTTATGGAACCATGCACAAGGAATAACTTTTTTTGTGAAGAACTATGAACCCGAAATAGCTTAAATCCTGAGCGTTCATCCCTAGAGATCAACATTTAAGATCATAATATTGGGGTCTGATACCTAGTGGGTCAGCTCAGCCACGTCAATGCCATGATAGCAACCTCATCAACACCACATGTTCATACATACGAGTGCCACATCAGAGCAATTCCACATCAGTGCCACATCACTACCATGTGTTAGGACACATATCGATGCCACATCATCTAGTGTATGCAGAGAAGACGTTCATGTGGAAGCCACCGCACTTGCAACATCAACACCCGAGATCTGTAAAAATGACTAAGTATCAAGACGTTGTAGAGATAGTGAGCATGATAGAGAATCGAGAGTATGTGAAGAAATGAGTGTAGACCCATCATGAGATATTGATAATAACTAAGTTCTGAGAATCAGTTGGACATAGATACTGAAAAATGACTAAGTATCAAAACATCGTGGAGATAATGAGCATGTCGTAGAATCGGGAGTGTTGATATTTCAACATCACGCAGACATTCTCCTATATTGGTCATGTTGATTACATTATATTAGAAATATATAGATAATATACTTATAATATAATATATAGATATAAATAATCAATAATTATTAATTAATAATTAATAATAATTAATGAATGAAAACACAATAATGGAAATTAATGTCCATTAATGAAAGGGAACTACGCCCAAGTATATATTGGGCCCTCAATTTCAATATATCATTTCATATAATTTGATACATATATTTACTTACTATCTTCATTTGATATTTTCAGTGTGTAATTATTCTATGATAATAGTATCATAAGGAAATAATTATAAGATCTGAAAATTAGAAAATTCAATATGGCATCAGATCTTTCGGAGTCTTTTCCAAAACCAGCTAAAATATTTCAGTGCCATATTTGATAGATCTACTTCAGATGTTTTATTTTTTGCAATTGTATGGTCATGGTCACAAGTGACCTGTGCACACAAAGCGACCAAAGTCATGGTCGTGAGCAGCCTGTGCAAAAAGAGTGACCACAATCATGGTCACGAGGGGCCTATACACATAGGGAGACCACATTCCCTTTAGTTTTGATTTTCCTAATTATGGGGCGCGACCACATTAAGGATTTGAGGTCTAGAGAGTCTCACATGGAGATCAATAGTGAGGAGTAGGAGGATATGAAGGATAATGGTACAAATCTCTCTTTCCCAATTGTTCATCCTTCATATTATTAGGAGGAATCAATAGATCCGCCAGAGCCAGTGGATGTACCTAGAGATGTTGTCGTGACCAGGAAGAGGCCAAGAGGGTTTTGTGACACTTTGAAGGATGTAGAGAGGCATGCGACTCCCATTGTTACTTTCATAGAGAGAAAACAACCTCAGAGGTTCTCAAGTTATATGACATTAATGAGTCACATCATTGATTCTAAATCTTCCAGTTATCAGGAGGAAGTAGGCCAATAAGTTTGGAAGGATGCCATGATGGAAGAGTATCAGTCCCTCATGAAGAATGATGTGTGGAAGATTGTGTCGAGACATAAGGGGAAGTTATTGGTGACCTCCAAATGGATCTACAATATAAATATGCAGCATCGAGCAGACATTTTACCAGATTGGTCGTGCTAATTTGACCAAGGGAAAATGATACATTCACTCACAGGGCTTTGCTAGTGGTGAATGGCCTAGGTGTAGTGTTTCTCCTTAGTCATGTTGATTTGAATAAGAGTGATAAAGACTCAATATTATAGATTCTAGTTGATGTTTCATCATTAGGAAAACATTCTCCTAGATTGGTCATGCCGATTTGACCAAGGGAAAAAGATACATTCACTCATGTGGATTTGCTACTAGTGAATGGCCCAGTTGTAGTATTTCTCCTTAGTCATGATGATTTGAATAAGAGTGATAAAGAATTGAGATGCTAGATGCTAGTTAATGTTTCAACTTCGGGTAGACATTCCCCCTAATTGGTCATGATGATTTGACCAAGGGAAAATGATACATTCACTCATGGGGCTTTGCTAGTGGTGAATGGACTAGATGTGGTCTTTCTCCTTAGTCATGATGATTTGACTAGGAGTGATAAATACTCGAGATTATAGATTATAGTTGATGTTTCAATATCAGGCATACATTCTCCCATATTGGTCATGCTGATTTGACCAAGGGAAAATGATGCATTCACTCACGGGGCTTTGATAGTGGTGAATGGCCCAGACGTAGTATTTTTCCTTAGTCAGGTTGATTTGATAAGGAGTGATAAAGACTTGAGATGTTATATGCTATCACATGTAGAACCAGAGTTAGACTCATCTTAGAGAGAGTCAGTTGGTTCAGAGGGAAAGTCGTAAAGGGAGTTCCCCCTTAGGTTCAAGTGGGAGAGATACATCTCTTAGGACTGATAGACATATGTCATGAGTCTAGGGAGAAGTTTGTATACTTCAGAGACAAACCTAGCATGATGCAGAATGCCACCCTCACTAAGAGGGAGTGTTGATGTTTTAGCATCGGACATACATTCTCCCATATTGGTCATGTTGATTACATTATATTATAAATATATAAATAATATTTTTTTAATATAATATATAGATATACATAATCAATAATAAATTAATTAATGAAAAGAAAATAATGGAAAATTCATGTCCATTAATGAAAGGAAAGTACGCCCAAGTACATATATCGAGCCCTTAATTGAAATATATCATCTCATATAATCTCATACATATATTTACTTACTATCTTCAATTGATATTTCTGGTGTGTAATTGTTCTATGATAACAATATCATAAAAAAATAATTATTAGATCTGAAAACAAGAAAATTCAATAGGGAGTATGTGAAGAAATGAGCATGAACCCACTGAACCATGATTAGATCTTGAAAATGACTAAGTACCAAGAGTCGGTTGGATAGGGATCTCAAAAAATAACTAAGTATCAATACATCACAGAGATAGTGAGCACGATGGAGAATCAAAAGTATGTGAAGAAATAAGGGAGAACCCATGAACCCAAAGTGAGATCTTGAAAATGACTAAGTACCAAGAATCGGTTGGAAAAATATGTCTCTAGAAATGGCTAAGTATCAAGAGTGGATCGTTCATATGGATGAGGCCATGAATTAGCAAAGAACGAAGATGTTGCAAAATGCGGTGAGATCTAGAAATTCGCTAAGTATAAAGGATGACTAAGTACTGAGAGATCCAATGTCCCATGAGGTTTCCACTTGTCACAGATAAAAAAGCCCATATGGTGAGAGATACGAAGGCCCATGAGGTCACCTCTTGTCACATATCAGATGGACAAGATGGTGAGAGATCTGTCGACCCATAAGGTCATGACGTATCACAAAATTAGAAGGCCCAAAGGGTGAGAGACTCTACAACCCAGGAGGTTTCCACTTATAACTGATTGGATGGCCCAGAGGAAGAGAGATCCGATGAATCATAATGTATCATAGAACCATGGTGAAATACTTATAAAATTTTCTAAGTATGGTTGCAAAGTGAGTGCGGCATAATGCAAAGGTGCATTTTGGAGGTTGTGAAGGTATGGAAATATATGCCTTATACCCGTGGTGAAATACTTGGAAATGTGTCTAATTATAGATGCAAACTGGGTGTGGAGGAATGTGAAGGTACATTATGGAGGTCGTGGAGGTATGAAAATATATGATTTAGACCCATGGTGAAACCATCAAGATGACATATCAACAAATGAGGCTGATCAGAGATCTGATCCGATGGTAGTTGTGAGTTGTAGGCTTGAGATATATGAGACTTGGATCAATGGTAGAGATCAATTTGAGGTCCATATCAAATGGATGTTGAGCATCAAGGGGGTATTGTGTGTTTTTTTTGGGTGATGAGTAGATCAATGGTTGAGATATAATAAAGGATATCATCCAATGACTATTGTTTATTGTGGTTGTATGGCATGTTTGGTGGAAAGTAAGAAAATCGATGATTGATATTAGATCAAGGGAAGATTGAATGACAACCGAGTGTTGAAGTATGCACTGTGGTTTGAGAGAATATCTCATAGGAAACAAAATGGAGTCTATGCTGATTTCTATGGAGTGTCATAACATGAGTTTGAGGATATATGGAGTCAACTTCATGGACATACTTTTGTATGTGGACAAATTCATGGAAGTATGGAATGTATAAATAATGATGCTCGAATCCAATTTAAGGGTGTGAAATAATTGAGAAAGGATGGGAGAGTGAGGAGTTATGATTTTGCATAAATGAAAGGGAAATAAATTGAAGAGTGAGAAGTGTGAGTAAGTGTGGATTCTATGAAGATAATCTCTTATGCTCTGAGGTATGTGGATTCTAGAGAATGAAAGGAAGCTAACATAAGGGTGGTTGGGAGGTGAAAGGTCAAAGCAACTTCTCGAACTATGCATATTGAGAACTGTGATAACAGAGACCGAGAGATAGAGTTGTGTGAGTGAAGGATTTAAGGAAAGAGATAATATGGTATCATCAACAACATGTGGAGTTTGATGTTTCAAGCACAATTGGTACCTAAAGGCTCTGGTGAGTTAGTGGTCAACTAAGGGGATTGGTGGCCCCTAGAGGTTGGTGCCTGCAAACGTTATTTTTGAGTTGGTGCTAAGGAGAGGAGATTGGTGTCTTTTGCAGGCTGGTTCCTGCAAGAATTGTAACAGTAGGTTGGTGCCTACAAGATTTTATAAATATTTTTTTCTGTGGTTTTCTCCCATTTGGGTTTCCATGTTAAATCTCTGCGTATAATGAATTATATGTTTGTATGTGCATTTCTCATTAACTACTTATAATTAGTGAAGTAACAAATTGGTAAAAATTGTAAGATAATAAAAAACAATCTTATACTAAGTCACCCCCCATCTCAGAGTAAGTGTTCCAACAAATCTCTCATCCTTTTATTTATTTTTTTCCATTCTATTTTGTGTGTATGGTGCCTTGCATTTACTCATCGGGATCGATGTTAGGACATAATTTAGACACTAGGATCTAGTTAAGGTCAACTTGGTCTAATGTAATATTAGGTTAAAGTGTGCCTTTAGTGTATTTCCTTAGTGTTCTTTCGTACTTTACTAATATGAAGGGAACAACCATGTCCTACACATGTGTGATATAATGGTTCAAACATCTATTCGATATTAATGATACTTGATTCTAATGCAATAAATATATAAATATATAAGCATAAATAATTAATAATAACAATAATAATTAGTAATTAGTAATTAACGAAATGACACATCCTAATGAAAGGACATGACTTAACTAAATAACACGACTATTCAACCAACACGACTAGTCAAAACACACACACACACACCATCATATAGGTCATTGCATATCATTCTATCTCATATCTAATTTTTATTCAATATAATATTTATCTGTATGGATTATTTTATGTTATCCCATTTGTTTTGGATATTCAATTTATCAACCAAGTTCTTCATGTCATATTCAGGAAATGAACTTTGGTATCCGATCCACTTCTTGATCTAGCTTTGGGCCACATTCAATTTTTTTTCATAGTTTCTCTAAAATTTAGGTTTTTGACCACATAAGGCCTTTGGCCCTTTACTGTTTAGAAATCTAGTTGAAGAAGAATATGTCCACTGCAAATTTAAAGAAAAAAAATATTTTAAAAAAATTCCTTTGGAAACCATAGTAATTAGGGGGACAATAACATCCAAGCATGGGTCAAAATGTTTTGAGTAGTTGTTTTTGTCTTTATGGGAGAATAAGGTGGATTAGCAAACGCGACACTTTGCTTACTTTTAAGAGGTTAATATTTTTTTGTAGTCTATGTAGCATGAATCTCTTCTTCAAATTCTTCTTCTTCCTCAGCCTCTGTGTAAACTTCAAAATTATGAAGTTGTCTAATATCACTATTGTTAATTCACTTTTTTAGTTTATTCTTGTACTTATTCATTTGAAACATCGTGTTGTGTACTTATTTAGTTTCATCGTGTAATTCTTCATTGAATATATGATCAATGATATTTATGGATTATGGACAAATCTTCTCTAGATGGTTGGTCTGATGTATGTGGCAGAAATCGTCCATGGCTATGTCATCTACTTTCACAAGATTGTTCACCATAGATTTTCTTGGTGTCTTACACACAACTATCATCTTCTTTTGAAATGGATTGAAAGTGTTTTTCCACAAGTTCTTTCTCTTGATTTGAAATGGAAAACATCATTTAACATTTTCTACATCACTCATTGCAAATTTTCCATGTCCATACTTGAATCTTTGTGCTTAGATTTGATGTTTGGATTTGTCAATAATAAGGACTTCTTTGGATTTTCAGCAAGAGTTCCTTTCTTCTCTCCTAGATCTATGTTTATGTTATGTATTCATAATTTATCTCGATGCTTTGAGAGTGGAAAAAACTAGATGAATTAGCTTGTAGGGTCATTTTAGTGGCAAGTCTCAGTTTGGAAACTTGGGGTCTGGAAACTTCTAGAGCCATTTTGAGGCATTAAATGACACTTTTTGGGGTTCTAGTGTTGAAAACATGCACCCACCCCCTTCACAGTGTTCTACACTTTGATACCTTTCAAACATTTCAAACCATGCGTTAATCGAAGATCGTATGCAAAAGTATGCCTCCTGCAATTTGACCTATAGTGTTGACCACCATGGTACAAGAGGATGCCACATCAACCATCGTTACTCATTGTTATAACCCTAATTTCCACCAGACATGCATACCTAGCAGCAGGCCATCTTACTTACTATTTTTTTCAAGCCAATACTGAATAGCTCTTCTTAAAAACTAAATTTTTGAAGATGTACACGCCCTGCACCACTACTACCTACGTATGTACTCTAGCTGCAACGTTATTGCCCACGTACGTACACTAGCTGCACCATTACAACCTGCGTATACTCATAAAAGTTTCAAAAAAACAAAAAGTTGCAAGTGATTCATTGAGATTACGGGCTGTAATGGTGCAGCTAGCGTACGTACATGGTGCAAATTAGGGTTATAACACTCATGCATTGGGGGTATACATGTGAGAAATTTGAAGAAGAATATAGAAGGTCAAAAAGATTATCACAATTGAAGGTTGAGGAAGTCAAAACCCTAACCCTAGATGACTATCAGGCTATGTTAAATACCAGACTGCCAGGAGGAGAAGGTGTTCCATTCTATGTTATTGTATTTGTTCCATAGTATATTAGAACAAATGGGAGTGGGAAATTAGAGAGAATAATAGAGGGGGTTAATGTTTTGTAGTAGCCTAATAGGCCACAGGTCTTAGGTAATTGCATACAAAGTGCCTTCTCCTTTGTACTTGCATTATTTTCATACCAGAGAAAGGAGAGCAGAGAAACCTCACCTTCTTGCTAGTTTTTCTCTCGTAAGGGTTTCTTAGAGAAAATATTTATGTTATTTTGTGGATGGTGTGTGATTGTATTTACCTCATCTCTATTTTCCACATTTTATCCATTTCATGCATAAGTGGAAAATCAATAACTAAAGATTCTAGAATCTAAAGGAATTTAACCTTCATAGTGTAGATTTAGATTTTATTTATCTGATATCTTGTGACAAATTGTTCTAGTGGAACATCCTTTAAATTTGTCATTTTTGTCTCCATTTTGTGATCTTCTTCAAAAGAAACTATAAATGTTTCCTATCTTTCTCTCTTGGTGAAAATGGCAATGGACAATGGGATAGAAATGGAATAGAACTCTATCAAAATTTATTTAGTATGATTTGATTCCATTGGAATTTTTTTCAATGGACTAGCAACTCATTGATTAAAATCCTTTATCCTCTCCTATGACTCCACATTCATTCTTGAGAATATAGGGATAGAATAATAGGGGTTTTTCCATCACCAAACTTACCTATAAACATAGTTTCAAAGTCTATTCAACTTGTGATATATCCAACTACTAATTTCAATACCAGGTAGATGCTTTATTCTTGAATGTAGAAGGAAATAAGTAGCATACCAAATCTTCGTGCCTCACATTAAGTAATCAAATAACTTGAATAAATTTCTTGATGTGATATTATAGAGGCCCTAACTTGTCTAGATTGAACTTAGGTAGAAATATATGTATGTTCTTTGGTATATCATGGGTAGATCCCAACACATTTAATGCATATGAAACCAACCAAATGGGTTGATTCAGTTTATTTTCAGCCATGTTGTCTACATCAATATTATGTAACAAGAAGGTTGAATGGGTAGATTCATAATCTGTGTTTGGATTGCTCAAGAGTAGGAGTAGGTGGGATTTTGTCTAAGGGTTATGGAATTTCATTAACTACATGAGAGATCAATCTACAAGCCTACCTACAAGGGATTCTTCTTTGGTGTCATCTTGAACTATTCTAGACCATTTATGTTGGGGTGACTCATCCATAACTGGTAAGGGATTGATTTGACAAGTGTAATTACAAGTAAGACAATGAAAGTTTTGAAACTCTTCCGTCAGAATAGAAAATTGATTTTTTATTTTAGATGATGGATAGAAATCAGCTTGTAGCTCAAATTTAGGTTGTAAAGGTATTTCGTTATTGATCTAGGATATTTTCATCTATGTGACATATTAAAGAATTGTATTAAATGAACATAAATTAAAGTGCACCATAAAGAAGGAAAAACTCAATAATAAAGAGACATAATCATCAAATCTGAACGCAAAAAATTGATAACGGAGTTCGTCCCTGATGGACTACGTCTCTGGGTCCTTCTCTCAAATGGGTAGGCCTTTTTATTAATTCAACAAAACAATTTGGAAAAATACATAAGTATACCTCATTCTAGAATTAAGCTGCAGAAGTTTTGCTCAGATCAAAAAACATACAACACCATTGAATTCGTCGTGTCGAATTACCCAAAAATGATTGTCTCCATGCCTCAATCTGACTCTGGTACTCCCAGGCCCATGAAAAGTATAGTCTCAGTTTCCGTGCCTGCAACCTGCAATTAATTCTTTAAATTCTTCCTTGTAAAATGTATCTGGTCGTACCATCGAGCGCCCTCCTCTCGTGCATTGGAAAAAAACAAAATTAAATTAAAAGGTGAGCGGATTGTACAACATGGTCGTTTGGCCCAATGATTATTAGAGGCTATATTAAAGCGTTAGTTGGGGAGGTCCCGGGGTCGAACCCACGAGCCTCCCGATTTTGGATAGTGTTTATAACAAACGCCATAATGGCACTAACCCTCACGACTAAATCCAATTTTGGAGATACACCAGAGTTGTCCGTCGTTTAGATTTGTTGAATCTAGTTATAATGGGGTCGACCACTAGATTTGGTGGAACCTCCATGATATTTGGTGGACCGGCCTTTTTAATTTTTCAATTTCGGTTATTGGCCCTCATTGGGCATTTTCCCACTGCCACGTGGCAGTTCATGACTGGGCCACATGACGAACATTCATTGGCCCATGTCACCATCTTACACAGTCAACTGCCACGTCACCTCTTGCCTAGTCAGCTTGCCATGTCACCTGTCAAGTGGCTGTACCAATGCCACGTGTCTGCCACGTCATGTATGTTCTGCCACATGGATGTACAAACTGCCACATAGAACTTTTCCATCGGTCCACATATCGGCCGTAAAATGCCAAAAATGGGTGACATGTGGTAGCTTCTAGTGCTACCACATCATCATGTTGACATCATCATGACACGTGTCGTTCTATTACTGTGCCACATACCCTGTACGGATGCTGACATCATCCATACTGATGATGACATTAGCAGTAAGAATGTTGACTCATCCCTGCTGACTGGGCTAGGTTGAACAAAATTTTGACCACGAATATCTTTCGATTCGTAACTCCTTTTGATGAACTGTTTACATTGTTGGAAATCCTGCGACGTGCTCTTCGCGATGATGCCAATTTTGCTGAGTTTTGAGGACTTTGGATATTTTCCTTTTCTCCCCTTGCCGAGGCCATTCTGAGATTCCTAAAGAACTTCTACAAATTATGATTTATCCTTAGGCCTCCCTAGATCCTTTCGGATCAGTTATTAAACTACACTTTAGTATCCTAATAAAAGTTCAGTTTTGGACTTGGTTTCTATAGTCATGCTCGCAAGTCATCTTCATTTGTTGGTTGTTTGGGTTGTAACTTGTGATTATTTGTGTTAACAATAATTCACACAAATTACTTAAGTTGTCATCCATATAAGGGTGTCTCCCTCCTTCTAGTGCCAAAATGTTGATGTGGTTAAATGTATTTTATCAACCAAACAAGTTCACTTGGTGAAACTTTCTTATAATAAAACATTTATGGGAAAAGCCTCTCTGGACTATTTGCAAAGATTAAACATTCAACGATCCATATAGAATCCAAGTGTGTAAGTGTAAATTCAATACTTAAAACTTATTCATTGTGTTTCATAAATCTTATCTGTGAGGACTATAATGTTTCCATGATGAATTATAAAAGAAAATTATATAGGTCATTCTATTGAGTTCCTTTGCACAACTAATTTGGATTTAAATTTATTAAAGTACAAATAATTCAAAGTCATTTTTCTTGAGGTTCTAATGCGAGTTCCTTCTATAAGTGATCCTCTAGACTCTTGGAGAGAATGTCCTCTTAGACAGATTGTTAAACCATATGAAAATTTTGTTAAAATGGCTTGAGAGGGCATTGATCCCTAATATAAAACCCTCCTATAATGCATTCAAATATGTACTTACATTTATTCTAAGGCAAACTTGATTTCATCATGATAATCCCATCTATGTGTGTGTAGTTGGATACTTCACCAAAAGAGCTTATGGATCTTATGATCATGGTTTTCCTCTTCTTCAAATTGTTGGAAATGAATAAATATGGCAATGCTTACTGGAAGTTGCAATTAAAGGGGTATTAAGATTTCATGAGGTTTTCACAATTCACAACAACTATGTCTCTTCTTTGTGGATTGTTGTAAGTAGAAAACCATGTTGAAAAACAAATTATCCTTAACATTTACAAACTTCTTCCAACCCTTTTGTACAAGTATATCGATCCTTCCTTCACTCAAATATTTAAAGCTTGGAAACAAAGATGATGTTAAGTTTACATTTGATTCAATGCACATGTGAGTTTTTATAATCCATGACTTGGCTCTTATTTCCAAATGATCCTTCACAATGGTGTGCCTTAATCGCAGAGTAATGAAACCATTGAATTTTCTTATGTGAGTTGTATCTTATGGTAATGATTATATTCATACTCGACAAACTTCTTAAGGTATGGTTTTTTTTACCATTTGAAACCATTAGAGCCTCAATAAAAGAGATAAATGGTTTTAGATCATCTCATGCAGGGAAAGTTATGAATCCTGGAAAGCCTTGGCTTAATGACTCTCAAACTAAACAAGATTGATTTCACCTAATCTGACATAACCTAGAATGTGGATCCACTAACATTAAAAACCTGTTTTAAATCATTTTAAAGTTAAAATGGGTATCTGAAAGCATTTAAAGGGTGAGAACACTTGCATCCTATGGCCAGATCAAAGTGAAGAAGCAATAAGGAATTTTTTGATTTAGTTAAAAATATCAAAGCAACCATTTATTCCACATGAACAAGAATCCATTAGTCACTTAATTATTTCATGTCCAATAATCATCCTTTGATATAAAAAAATATTAGAGATGAATTGATCTTGCTAGGGATAAATGAAGGTGATGAGTGGCTCATAAACTCAAAGAATAAAGAAACCATGACTTCAGTTACTCTAGTGAAGACATGCAAATAAGAGAAATGGCTTGTTGACACCCACTATAGGTTTAGATTGATTTTTGAAAGTTTTGCTAATTGTTGGGGATGAAAAGACGTTTTTCAAGCTACCATGTCTGTCCCAAGCAACAAGAGGTGTTGTTCCCTTTCTCAAGGAGAGAATTTTTTTACCTAAGAACCCAATCACTCTATTGAGATGGAATATGTCTTTTCTATGGAAAATTCTTTAATGGCTACCTAGGAATGCCAAACATGTAGTATAGAGTTACATCACATTTTTGGGGTGAAAATGCATCACCAAGGGTCTATGGATCGATGTGTAATAGCTCTAGATGAATGATAGAAGTGTCTGTTGGTTGGAGAAGCTTTTAAAAACCATGTAGATGCATGAAATGCATATAAAACATCATGAGCAACATGTTAAAGAAGAATCCTTCATGGAGTGAAAATGATAAAGAGAATGGGAATGGAGTGTTCTTATTGTTGTTGTAGGCTTGGAACTAAGTATTTCATATGAAAAACATGAATATAATCCAAATGAATTATTGATTTTACAACCTTGTGAGGAAAATCATTGACTTTGGAGAGTAAAAAAGAAAAAAGGTGGGGGATTTTCCTTTAAGAGGAAAATAGATAACCTCAAAGCCTTGTTTGGCAATTTCGTTTGGTTTAAAAAGTGAACAAGTCTCCCAACCCAATGATTTTGCATTGATAGAGATAATTTGAACAAAAACATAATTTTTAGCATTTTCCTTGGGCTACTTTTATCGCATTTTGTCTAATTCATCCTCTAGGGGTGAATTGTTGGGTTCAATAGGCGAAAAATCCTTTAGATGCAATGATTTGGCACTTTGGCTCATCTAGAGAAGAAACAATATTGATGGAGAACATTTCTAAGTCTTTGAACAATGTATACTCAATTTCTTGCGAATGATATTTAATATTTCATATATTGAAATGATCCTCACATAGAAGAGTTGGGATATTGCAAGGCTTCTTTGGCTCTCTAGAAACCATGGTGAGTAGTTAGGATCTAACGCTTTTGTTGTTATTTTCACACCATAAAAAGGAGAGATTATCTACAACTAAGCTTCTAGTTCAGACATACAACATTCAACTTGATCACGATGTCCTAAACGAAGCAAAAGAATACTCATTGAACCATTAAAAATTAATTAAAATGGGAATGGTGAAACCCTTTGGTTTTTTGGGTTTGTAAAACCATAACCCATTCTCATACCTCAAATCATCATTCCACCTGTAGAAATTGCCTAGTTGACAAGAATTTTTTAAATGTGCCTTTTGTACTTGTAATCCTCAAAATTGAGTTTTATTAGTTTTGTTGAGTTTGTAGGCCCAAAAATATCTAAAGTAACCTATTTATAATTCCCAAAACCATTTTATCTGGACAATGTTTTTTAGGCAAACAACACTTGAGGACAAAAGTCTAGGCGTTGTTTGGAGCACTACTTTGTTGGAATAAAAAATCTCTATGTGATAGTTATTTTGGATATATGAATTTAGTCCATTTAATGATGTCTCGGATATCATCACACAAGAAACTAATTCTTAATCATTAAGGTGGCCTTTGTGCCCCAAAAAGATTTATGAGGAAAATATGAGGAAAACATGGTAAAAATTGTCACCTTGCTTCAAAACTTGACTCGAATATTTTTATTAATAAGGAATAAGTGTGATAATCTTAAACAAGGCTCGAAACTATACTTACATGCCTAGGATTATTCATTCCCTTAACCTTGCCACTTCACTCACCATTCTCACTATGCTCTTCATTGTGTTTTCAATGTCAAAACCATGGATCTCATGACACGAATCTTTGGGCTTCATGACCATGATGTTTTTTCATAAAACGTAGCTTGACACCACTACCATATGTTTTGAAACATTGTCTATATCCCCCTTTCATGTCATTGCATAATTGCATTTCTACTTGCATATTCATTTCTCGGCTTAATGATTCAATACCCAACCTCTTATGCCTTTTGTTGAAGGGTTATAGTTGGAGATTTTCTTTCCATTATTAGATAGGGTAAGGAATCCATACACAATAACAAGCATTGAAACATGTTAAACCATGAAATCATATAAGCTTATAACCAATGGACTACACAAATGACATTCTTGTACCACAACAAGAACATGAAAGCAAAATAAGATTCAACCAAAGCATGAAAAAGTAAATCAAATCTATATTGTCATGAAGAACAAGCAAGATGGCATTAAATAGAACGAAGCAAGATCATGAAGAATGATGGAAAGTGTCACAAAGTTGTTTTCAAAGCACAAGGGAGAAATGCAATCTAGTAGTACTCTCAACACTCAGATTCAAATGAATCATATAACATTGAATCAAACCCTGGAAATAAAAACAGCATTAAACATTAAAAGTGATTGAGTCTAGATATGTAAATTCAATACGGAAAATCAAAAAGAAATCCCCAAATCGAACAACTTGGGACGAGTTGAGACACTACATCACCACATCACAATTATCATATAAGAGCACCTAAGAGAATACTTCTATATATTAGAGGTCGAGTGGATTATGACATCCATTACATAACACGAGAGAGTTTGGTGTTAGTCAGAGTTTCATATTTAGATTGGGTCAGTTCAATAATGATATGAAATCAAATTCAAGATATTGTTTTACTCTTTGCAGTGGCACTATAGAGTGGAGTTTGAAGTAGTGCCAAATGCTTTCTTTGTCTACAATGGAGACAAAATACATAGCAGGAACCTCAATATGTTGTCAGAGAATTTGACTACAGAGATTTTTGGAATTTCATTTCTACATTGTTATCAGTGTCAGAGAATCGTTTGGCAATATATTTTTACAAAAGGAATTGACAAAGAATAGATTTGTTTTATTAGCAAGGAAGGATTTGTTTCAATCAGCAAACAACCAAAACAGGAACCATTGAGTGGGAGACTGTTCAGGAAAGCAATGATTAAAGCTTGTTATCACAGTGTCAGAGAATCACTTGGCAATATATTTTTACAAAAGGAATTGACAAATAATAGATTTGTTTTATTAGCAAGGAAGGACTTGTTTCAATCAGCAAACAACCAAAACAGAAACCATTGAGTGGGAGAATGTTCAGGAAAGCAATGATTAAAGCTTGTTATCACAGTGTCAGAGAATCACTTGGCAATATATTTTTACAAAAGGAATTGACAAATAATGGATTTGTTTTATTAGCCAGGAAAGATTTGCTTCAATCAGCAAACAACTAAAACTGGAACCATTGAGTATTAAGGGGGAGATGGTGACTTAAGATTTCAGAGCACGGATTTCATGGAAGGATTGAAGGCTTTTTCACTTTCAAACATAGGTTTGGCGAATGTTCACTTTGAGGAAACAATTGTCTTTGGGATTCATGGTTAGGTTTTTTGACAATATTTTTTTATTTAATTTTGCTAGATAAAATTTGTTGGATTTGTATATTTAAATGGTTAATTTTGAATAATCCTAATATCATTTTCAACCAGTTGAATTTATTTCTAAATTCAAAAATACAAAAAAACTATAATTTCTTACCAATATATGTTGCCAAATTCCAACCAAAAAAACAAAAACGTAAAACAATTAAACAAAACCATTCATAAAAATGCTAAGACATGAAAGAGGTTTCTATCAAAGTTTTCGTTTTCGATATAAAGTCTAACCTCACCTCTTATGATTATTATACCTGCGGCCTGCTGTGTATAGAGCATTGAATATGCGGTTGACTATCAATTGAGGTTGGACCAAAAATAAGAAGTTGATTTTTAATTGGTTATTTCAAAATATCTTTTGGAGATCTGATTAGTTATTAAATCAATATTTTTTTATTGTGGGCAGTTGGAAATAAATGTAAAAATAAGAAAGTTCTTATCCATTGATCACTTATTAGACACCTAGACTAAATTAACCCAATATTACTACAGTTATAGAGATACAAGTTATAATTGGATTGAACCAATAGATATAAAGTCAACACCCATACCTATAGTTGAAACACATCCATAACAAATACCAACTTTATATTCATGTCTTATATTTTGGAAAACAACACTAGGAAACAATACTTTACTCTATTGCTCAACTTAACTTCTACCACTGAGTTCCATTTTGGTAGTTCACTTGGATCTCTAGTCACATGGAATGTCAAGTTGATTAGGTTTAATGCTAAGTTGATTAACGCTAAAATAAAATCCCAAAAAAGAATCCACATACCCAAAAAGTCCAAAAAAAAACCATCCAAGTTCATTTAATGTTGGAGGTGGACACTTGACCAACTAGAAAGTCATCGCACTCACCTTTTTGGAGGCTAACAATTGATATTTTTTTTCTTTGTATTGGAAAATTTTGTTTAATCTCTTACTTTAGGCTAGGGATTATAGTAATAGGTTCACCTATTTTTCATTAGTTTGATATGTATTTCAAAACATTTTAAGTTAAAGTTTTGGTAAACATTTAACATGCACGTAATTCAAAATGTTTTAACCCAAAGTTCTTGTAAACATTTAACATTTTTTTCAACTTATT
>JASDQU010108618.1:101467-115093 GCA_032191745.1 Picea mariana
CAGCAATCTACTACTCTTAGAGATCATTAGATAGGACCTTTTCCTATTTTGTTTTGATTTTCCATTTTTAGTATTCTAGATCCATTTTTATAGGATCTCATCCTACACTTGTTGTATCTATTTTGATTTGACTATTTTTAGTAAATCTGATCCATCTTTCAAGGATCTAGATTTCCTCTTGTAAGGCTCTAAAGCCAAAGACATTTGGAGCACTAGGGGTTCAAACTGGGAATACATTTTGTGCTACTGTATAGACTCTTATTGCATAATAAAATTACAGTCTCCTTTTGCTTTCAATATCAGAAATATTCATGCATCATTTTCTGTACTTCATTTCAGTTTATTTTAGCTTATAAAGACTGTCATCTCTTTATTGATCTCATAGACTTGACGTGAAGGATTTCTTACTATCTTGCATTAATTCCTACACCCAGTTGTATTTGGAAATCAAGATTAGTGTTCTTCATCCTCTCCTTTTAAAATACTTGATCTGATTATTGTTTTCTAAAAGCACTGTTTCATTTGAATGTATGATGAGTTGTCTATTACATTAATCATTGAGTGATCCCATTTTTCCAAGCATACCTACACATTATTTTCTTAAGTTACCAAGCATCCTTAGCCTACAACCCTAAGGAGTTTCTTGGAGTGATAACAATAACACTAATGTTTTCTCCATTTTTCCATATGGTTTAATCTACTTTTTATCAATTTCGCGACATATAAGGTCACCATAATTTTGTTTTGTTTTTGTAATGATATGGCTCTCAAGTGTTCGACCCTTATCAACTATCGAAGTTTTACACTGTTCAACTTCCACCTACATGAGCATGTAAACCTTGGTGAGCTTCCACCTACATGACCTAAACACAAAATTATTTGTATTTGCATGCTAGCGTGCTTATATTCTTGTATTCACAGATGCATTATGAAATTATTTTAATCCATGAATTTAGAACTTCAATTTATATAAAGAATTCTCATGTTAACGATCTTATATTCTTATATTGACACATGCATTTTAAAATTATTTTAATCCATGAATTTAGAACTTTCATTTATCAATTTATATAAATTTATATAAAGCATTCTCATGTTAACGCATTTATATTGGAAGATGCATTCCAAAAATTTGGAAAATAAAGCAATCTCTTAAACAACATGGATATTCTTAATTGTACAATCTTTGGAAGGAAAATTGACACAGGGGGATTTGGGCCTGTATTATGATGTAGGAGCATCACCTTCAAAGTCAAAGAAGCAAGCGTGGAGGTAAAGATATGACATCTCAGCATGACATAATTTCAAATCAACATTTAACTCAGAAATAAACGAGTTGTTGAGATATTTTGGAAACAACATTTTTAAGTATATCTTGTTTGTAAAAGTCTTATACAACTGTAAGGAGTTACAGATAGAGATTGTCAGCTCTTATCTGGTAATAATTGATATTTATTGTAATAGGAGAAGGTAGGTAACTGCTAGAACCTGATAGGATAGGTTGCAGATAGGTCAAAGAGAGCTCCTGGAGCCACTCCTTAGATAGTTTGTTGTTGTATTGTAAGAGTAGTGATAACAGAGTATTAGAAGAGTAGAACAGAGTAGTAGAGTAACAGAGAGACAACGAAGAACTGTAAGACTATGTAATTTTTTTCATGAATGAATAGATTAGACATAATTGTTCCAATTCCTTGGACAATGTTCATTTTGATGAGTGATTGAATGAATGATACATTCTGTGGGTGTTTTAATTCATTTCATTTATGCATAATTGTTCATGGTTGATCGTATGAATTTGTGATGAACTGGATAAGTTTCAATTGTTTCTCTTCTAAAACCCGTATGCAAGGTGTGCATCTCGTACGCAAGGAGTGCGTTGACAGAGTCTTGAATTGACTCAGAAGAGTTTAGAAGGAACAAAGGGAACTTAGACCAAGTGCAAGGAGTGCACAACGTCAAGGAGCGACTAAGCGTTGAAGAACCAGAAAAGAGGAGCGCAAGGAGTGCGGGAATAATTTATTTCAAAGAAATCCTTCGATCTGAGTTTGTCGAGATCTCAGGAACGCAAGGAGTGCGCGGGAGATCAATATCCTCAAAGGAACAAATCTCATAAGGGATAGCTCTTTCAGAAGTGCAGACGGGACCCAAGAGACCGAGCTCATAGGAGGAGCAAAGGTCGAAGTCTTTGAACACTTACAAACTCTTCCAAGTTAGGAAGAAATCAAAAGCTCAAGAGGAGGAGTGACACCAGCCATCGGATCTGAGCACAGAGGATCGATAGTGGTCCGATCAAGGTAAAGTGCACAGACCTTAACCCTTTGTGTACACAGGGGAGCGAACTTACCGAAGTTCCAAAATCCTGAAGTGATTAGGGACCGTTCATTGTCAAGAAAGACAGGTGGCGCAAGATCTACAACTTTCGAAGTTCGTAGACAAGAAGGAGGTGAAGTAGCCGAAGACCAGAAGTAGATCCAAGACGTTGATCACCAGCAGACACGTGTCGACAAATCTGAGACTTTGGGTAAAATCGCTTCAGGGGATTTCAAGTGTGGAGAGTGTCAAACTTCTGAAGTCCCGAAGCCTGAAGAAAATCACAATCATCCGTTGCGAAGGGCATGTGGCATAAATCCATCGTTTTCGGGTGAAAGCACTTCGGAAGGAAATAGGTGAGGAGGAGTTGAAACTCACGAAGCCCAAATAGCCGAAGTGAATCATAGTCGTCAGATCTAGAGAGACACGCGACAAAGATCTATGAATTTCAGGTGAAAGCACTCTGGGAGGAACGAGCATGCGAAGGTTTGAAACTTTCAAAGTATGAATACCCGAAGTGAGGCACAATTGTCGATCTGTGGGAGGCATGTGTCAATAGATCGTGCACTCTGGGTGAAACACTCCGAGAAAAAGCGAGCGTGGAGAAGTTGAGAATTGAGACTTCCGAAGCCCAAAGAACCGAAGCTAATTGTAGCCATCGATCTGCGAGAGACACGCATCAATAGATCGCAAACTCTGCATGAAAACATTCTGCGAGAAAGTGAAGGTTGAGAGTTAAAAACTCTGAAGCCCGGATTTCTAAAGAAAATCACAACCGTTTATCTGAAAGGGACACACGTTGATAGATCGTGAAGCTCTGGGAAGGCGTGCTCCAAAGAGAAGGAAGAAAAGAGGGTTAGATCCCAGCCATCGGTCAAGAGGAACCAACCGATATCATGAGATCAACGGTCACGTTGAATTGAAGGGAAAGAAAGTGCTCGGACTTTAAAAATTTGAAAGCGGGCCACAATCGAAACCATAGTATTGCAAAAGGGACACGTGGCGATTGGTAGTGAATTTGGGGAGAAAATAATTTTGGTTTCAAGCCACTCTTGGCCGCACCCGCAATAACATGTTTACGTGAGGTCATAGCCTGAGGTCATATCCAGGAAGGGGCTAATGGAAAAGGAGTTGGGGCCCGAACTTTGATATTTCATAAGCGTGAAGGGAGAGGTCGGGGGTATCATAAGACCTGCACCAAAAGACGAAAGGGACTGCGTTTAGTTACAAAGTGAGACCATCAAGGTTTCAAAGAGTCGAATTGGCTCAGAGAAGTAGAGATCCTTGACCGGGAGGTCGTGTAGCCTGAAGGAGAGTAGGGGGCTACATCATATTCTATGGTCGTCTTCAAGTTGGACTGGAGGTGGCCTAAGGAATTCTCAATAGAGGTATATAATGGGTGCTTAATCCTCCAATCAATTGAAGTGAAATAATTGATTCCTATTTTTTAGGAATTCGATGGACATCTCAACAATTGATGAACTCTAGATGTAATTTTTAAAACCACCAAGTGTTTTGAGTTAGATTGCCACGTTTCTTTCCTCAAATGACAACATTGGGTCCTTTCTGGGCATTATTTAATCTAATTTTTTCTCCTATCTAGAGTGTGAAAAAGGATCGAGTGCCTCTGTGTTGCTATAATTTTTGTTGTAGAGTTTTTTTTCAAGAAAGTGCATGTGTGCTATCATATTTTGTTGTAGTGTTTTTTTATGCAATAGAGCCTCGTTGTGTTGTTGTATTTTTATGAAACGGATGTGTGTTCAATGTGATTTCTTTTACTGGATTAATCGAATTTGTATTGAATTGCATGTATCTTAATTGATCAATTTCATAAGTTTTTTTTTATTATTAAAACTTAGCATTTAAAACCAAGTGTTTTTTTCTCTACTGAGCAAGTGTTTTTTGGGAATTTCTTATCTGGACAGAATCTAAGCTTGTTGGGATTGATTTTTAACTGTCATTTAAAACAATTTTTGCTCAGATTCTTCATTTGGTATCATAGTTAGGTTGATCACAACATTTTTTATTTTGGAGAAGGAGAAATGACCCATAATTCAAATGCAGTACAATACCAGATTCCTCTTTTCGGTGGGGAAAACTATAAGTACTTGTGTGTGAAGATGATAAATTTGCTTATCTCACAAGATTTATGGATGCTTATTTATGTAGGTTACACAGAGCTGGATAATCAGGCAACCTACAATTCTCTCTCTATTGATCAAAAGACGGAGTTGAAGGAGAACAAAAAAAATGATGTCAAATCTTTGTTCGTCCTTCAAACTGGAGTTGACATCAAAATGTTTCCAAAGAATGCAGAATGTACTAAGTCCCATGATGCTTGGGAAACCTTGGAGACGGCATACAATGAATTTGTAAAGGTAAAATTTGTCAAACTCCAAATGCTGAGAAGAGATTTTGAATCTCTTACTATGAAAGCAAATGAAACTGTTGAATCTTTTATTACAGAGTTCAAAATATTGTGAATGGTATACATTCTCCTCGTGAATCTCTTGAAGATAGGAGGATTGTTGAATTTTTTTTAAGAAGTCTTCCTATAAAATTTGATCTTGTCACTATTTGTATAGAGGAGTCAACGGATTTATCACAACTAACCCTTGTTTATATGTTTGGAATCCTTCAAGTATATGAAGACGTGTTAAAAAGGAATGAGGAAGCTTGATATCAAGCTTTGCAAAGCAAGTTGAAAGTTGATGACAAGAAGAAACAATCTTCCACTACCATGATTGATGATTCTACTTTTTCTTCATCATCAAATAGAGGAGGTAGAGGTCGTGGAAGAGCCAGAGGAAGATGATGTTGTGGTAGAGGAAGAAGAAACAACCCTGGCAGAGGTAACATTCATTGCAACTATTGTTATAATAAAGACAGACACCTTAAAATCTATTGTTTTAAGAAGAATAAAGACACATGTCAAGAAAATTTTAGTAAAGATGAAGGTGAAAAATATCAAACTTTGTTTCTCACATGTAACAATTTTGATGCCAAACATGATTTTTTATAGTATTTAGATAGTGGCTACTCAAATCACATAAAAGGAAACAAAAAATTGTTTGTAAAGTTAGATGAGAATGTGAAGGGGAAAGTAAACTTTGGAAAGGATAATGAGGTAGAAGGGGAAAAGGTACCCTTTCCATAAAAGTCAAGAATGGAATTATATATATACATATTAGTTTGTGTGTTCCAAGTTTAAAGAATAATTTGATTAGCATAAGGAAACTAAATTCTGAAAACTACAACACTATTTTTGAAGGAAAGTTTTGTAATATTTTTGACAACAATGGCCTTGTTTCTTAAGTTCCTATGACAGATAATATGATGTTTTTGTTAAGTATGGAATCAAGTGTATCTTGCTTGAAATCCTCTGTTGATGAGTCATGGTTCTGGCACAAGAGGTTTGGGCACCTTAATTTTGGATCCCTTTCCTTCATAGAAAAGAAGAAATCGGTAAGATGTTTTCCTGCATTCATAGAGCCAGATAATAAGATATGTGAAGGTTTTGCAGTAGGGAAGAAACATAGAGATAGTTTTCCTCATCATCATTTCAGCACAAGAGAACCTTTGGCATTAGTACATGCAGATATTTGTGGCCCCATGTAGACTTTATCTGTTGGAAAGAATATCTATTTTCTTCTATTTGTAGATGATTTTTCAAGGATGTCTTAGGTATATTTCTTAAGTGAGAAGTCTCAAGATTTCAGTTTCTTTCAAAAATTTAAAGCACTTGTTGAGAAGGAATCAAGATACTATTTGAAAGTATTGAGAACTAGTCTAGGTGGAAAAATAACCTCTAATGAATTCAAAGAATTTTTCAGCTTACATGGCATCAAGAAGGAGTTAACTATTGCATATACTCCTGATCTGGATTATTTTCGACACGAAATGAGAGAAGAGATATAATAAAGAAATGCACAGAGATATCGTGTATATCCAATAATATAATATAACAGAAATATATCATAGATGCAACCATAAACACAGAGATACAGTAATACATGATTTCTATTAATGAAAGAAATTTACAGAGATTGTAAAAATACAGAGTGAAATACTCGCTAGAATGGTGGCAGCTTATCTCTGAGAAGAGATGTGACGGCTACTCGCATTCGCAAGAAGATGATTACAATGAGGCTCTAAAGGAATTTTACAATAAGCAGGAATGCCAAAAACCCTAAGCATCCAAAAACCTAACCCTAGGAGATGAAGCACCAAAAGTCATGTGGGCCCCATTTGGGTAAGTTAGTACATCAACTTCGTGGGGTCGTAACGTTTGCATACGATCTCCGTTTTAGGTGTATGATAGCTCGTTGGAAAGGTATCGTCGAGGAGATTTATTTTGTGGTTTCAATCATGCCTTTGGATATAATTGAGAACCTATATCTCGAAAATCCTTCATTTAGGCCCTCAAAATGGCCCTGGAAGTTAAAAATTGCTAAAAATAGTAAATTACCAAAATTGCCAGAAAATTGTTTTGAGCCAGTCAGAAAAGGTGGGTGGCCACCGATATACACCTGGATAAATCCTACCTCCCTAGGAAGCAATGGTCTCTATTGCGTTGAGTGCCCGAGGGAGAGAGAAAATCGTTTGCTGAATCTACATCTTGGTGAGCTGCTTGTCGTGCTGGAGACGTCGCACTACTCATTTTGTGGAAGTTTGTCATCAACCTGTTGCTAGAGGGGTTAAATATGTTCAACCAGTCAAGCTATCTAAGATGACTGTGTGTAGAAGGAATCTTTGTGTTTTACTACAATCTTCTCAACCTGCTTCTGTTGGATAGAAGGTGCTCAGGCCGAGGTTGTAGTGGTTGCAGTATCCTTCTGTTCCCCTTTTGAACAGATTGTGAAGAAGATGAATTTTGTAGTATGAGATACTACCTTGTGGTACTTTTTAGGTGGAATAGTAGTGGGAACTACATTTGGTATTCTGTAGAGATGACCCCCCAGAGAAACAATGACACTACGAGGTCGAGACTCATAAACAACATGGCACCTCCACATATATGGTTGGCCCAAGAGAACATCAAAGACATCTAGTGGGGAAACATCACATAATACCTCGTCCTTGAAGGGATGGATGTTGTATGACAATCAACATTGCTGGCTGACACAAAGATCTCGTCCTTGGCGAAGCCACCCTATGTTGTATGGTTGTGGGTGTGGTGTTGTCGACAATCCCAACTATTTTAAGACCTCTATTGAGATAAGGTTCTTCTGGCTTCCGCTATCAACAATAAAATGCAGCGGGGTCCCCTTCACCCACATCTGTGAATGAAAAAGGTGCTCCCCCTCTTCAGGATCTGTTGGTTCTTTTGGTTGAATTGATGCAGTCGCGAAAATAGTAGTGGGGTCTACGTCAATGATCTGTCCTTTACCAATATTTTCAAAATCAGATTCTGAATCAGGGTTCGGCTCTTTGTCTTTGATCTCGGCCACCAATGAATGTTTTGAGCGACATTCATCGGTTTTGTGCTAGGGGATTTTTTGGAACTCACACCATTTCCGGTGTCCTTCTTTGTCTTCCCGTGACCCTTATTTTCCTGTGTCTTGGACTGGTTTTCAGGAGACTGTTTGTTAGGGTCGTATTTATCATACTTCGGTTGTTGCAGATTTGCAGAACCGAATTCTCGTTTGTTCTGGTGCTTAAATTTATGCTCGATTTTAACAGCATCGATAAGCAACATCGAGTGATGAGATGTCCAAAAAATCCATTTCAGTCTGGATGTATCTGTGTAGAGCCCCACGGTATTTTAGAACCAAATGTCACTCGGAGTCTTTGATACCCATATTGGTGCGCAAGGCATGGAATTTATTGGTGAACTCCATAACTGCTTGGCCCCTCTCTTGCTGCAATGTGGTCCATCTTATGTACTAGTCCTCATAGTTTCCAACAAGGTAATATTGTTCCTTTACCGCATCCACAAAAAAATCCCAAGTGGGATCAACCCCATATATTCCAGAATTCTCTGTGAAACTTTGCTCCCAGTAAGTTTCCCACCAATGTTTGACATGAGGGAGAGCTTTAAGGAGTGTGAAGGTGATCTTTTCTTTGTCGGAAAAATTGTAAATAGAGAAATAACCTTCTAGCAGAGTTAACCATTTTTCTAGGGCTTCTGCATCTATATATCCTTCAAATACAGGAATATCAAAATTAACTTGTACCTTGAAAGGAGAGGTGCCTCCAAAGTGGTTGCTTGATGAAGATGTGCCTGCTATTATCGACAGACGTTGAAGGATGTGGGAAAAATTCTTCAGCATTTCATCCCTCTATCACGTGAGAACTTTCTCAAGCAACAAATTGATAGGATCGTCTGCTCCATCGTTTTTCTTTTCTTCCTCCATTGAGGGTTTCTTGGGTGTGTGAGAGAGATTGTCTTCAAGAGAGACAATCTCGAGACCCAACTTTCTATACTCGTACCTCATCGAGGACATGCAGTGAAAAAACGATCAAGAGCAACCTGCTATGATACCACTGATCTGGATTATTTTCGACACAAAATGAGAGTGGAGATATAATAAAGAAATGCACAGAGATATCATGTATATACAATAATATAACAGAAATATATCAGATATGCAACCGTAAACACATATATACAGTAATACACGATTTCTATTAATGAAAGAAATGTACAGAGACTGTAAAAATACAGAGTGAAAGACTCGCTAGAATTGTGGCATCTTATCTCTGAGAAGAGATGTGACGGATACTCGCATTCGCAAGAAGATGATTACAATGAGGCTTTGAAGGAATTTTACAATAAGAAGGAATGCCAAAATCCCTACACATCTAAAAACCTAACCCTAGGAGATGAAGCGCCAAAAGTCATGTGGGCCCCGTTTGGGTAAGTTAGTACATCAACTTCCCGAGGTCGTAACTTTTTCATACGATCTCCGTTTTAGGCGTATGATAGCTCGTTGGAAAGGTATCGTCAAGGAGATTCATTTTGGGTGCTCAATCATGCCTTTGGCTATCATTGAGAACCTCTATCTCTAAAAACCTTCATTTAAGCCCTCAAAATGGCCCCGAAAGTTAAAAACTGCTAAAAATAGTAAATTGCCAAAATTTCCAGAAAACTGTTTTGAGCCAGTCGGAAAAGGTGGGTGGCCACCGATATCCACCTGGATCAAATCCTCAACAAAATGGAGTAGCGGATAGGAAAAACAAAATAATTGTAGAGATGGCCAGATGTATGTTAAAAGAAATGTGTTTTTGAAACATGTATTGGGAAGATGCAGTCCATAGAAATCCATATATCATCAACAAAAGTTCTAAAAATATGGTAATAAAGTCTACTCCTTATGAAGCTTGTTTTTGAAAAAAACAACTATTTCTTATCTCAAAATTGTTGGGTCTGCATGCTTTGTTCACATCCATGCACAACAAATACATAAATTAGATGAAAAAATAGTGAAATGTATTTTCATTGGATATTAAGAAGAAAGATAGGATTATATGTGTTTCGATCCACTTACTAATAATATTTATGTTAGTAGAGATGTGATGTTTGATGAAGGGGGAGTTTATCTCAAGAATGAAGGATAAGATAAAGTGATTGCTCCACATATTGAAAAATTAATTTTTGATAACAGTGATCATTCTTTTCGTACCTCTACTGTAAGAAATGTAGGCTCACCTTCAATTATTTCTCCATCAAAGGCATCTTCATATTCTTCGATAATAATATCTCATGTTAATACACAAGCAACATATCCATCTAGTCCTAGAAAAACAACAAGTTCGAAAGAGATATATGAGACATCTAGGTATGCTGGTGATAAATTTTATCTTTTTTCCTTTGCCCATGTTGAAACTTTTAATTTTAAAGAAGCTTGCACTGATGATTCATGGGTTCAATTCATGGAGGATGAGATGTCACAAATTGAAAAAAATGATACATGAGAGTTAGTTTATATTCCTCAGGGAAAATCCACTATTGGAGTAAAGTGGATTTGCAAGCTAAAATTTAATATGGATGGAAGTATTTCAAAGTATAAATCATGCTTATTTTCAAAAGAATGTGTGGAACAACAAGGTATTGACTATGAGAAAACATTTTCTCTTATAGAAAGACTTGAAATTGTAAGAACCTTTCTTTCCATTGCATCTCAGTTAAAGTTAACAGTTTATCAGATGGATGTTTGATCTGATTCGGGGTGACCTTGATATCAATATGATCTGGTTATGCATTCACTTAATGAAAGGATCCGTTATAATATCGTTTTAATTGAACTTGACTTCATTAAATGTGAACAAATGTTCTTATAAAAGGCTTGAATCCAAATTGAATATATCTTGGTGAATGTGCTATTAGTCTCATAATCCATTACTTAATGAACTTAATAATCATAATTGCGTAAGTAAAAACATGCATAAGAAAACATGAAACAAGATCAACACATAAATCAAGAGATCACCAAATTGTTAAAGGTGTTCACCATGTATGGATATGTCTCTAGATCTGCTGGAATACAAATCGATTCATTATCCTTCCTTTAATAGAGATAAAATATTCTCACAAAATGTGGCACAATTCTTCAGACACCAGAAGGACGAAATTCTCCCAAAAGGGGATTACATACAAACCATAAAAATGAGTTCTTATTTCTCTCCTCAAAGAGCTCTCCAAAAGAGCCTCCAAAAGGGACTCCAAAATCTATCCCAATAAAGGGGTTTAAATAATTTTTCCTAGTTGCATAATCCAAAAACACAAGATCCATAAATTTAGGATCCAATAACTACTCAAGGACAAAAATGAGAAATACCCTTAAATTCCTCCTTGATACTAGGAATCCACTTGTAATAAAGTAAGGAAAAGTCCAAACCAACCCATGAGACCCTTAACTTCCTCCTTAAGACTAGGAAGCTAATTTGTGAGTTGGTTTCTCACATACAACTAATTTTCCTTTAAAAGGAGGAAACTAATTTGTGAGTTGGATTCTCACATAAAACTAATTTCTCATTTTTACAAATAATACGTGATATTTCCACTCACTCCTAGTATTCTTTTTTTTCCCCTTAAAGTTAGGAAACTAACTTGTGAGTTGGATTCCTCACAAAAATAATTTCCCTTTTTAAAATTAAATGAATAATATGTGACATTCTCAAACTCACTTCAAGCATTAATCATTTTTTAAATGTGTGTGAATAAGACATGAGTTTCTCATACTCATTTTAAGTATTAATCATTTTTACAATTTAATTAATTCATTCATGAGTATTATCGCACAGTTTGTAGATGCAAGAAAGGCTAAAGAATAGTAGGTCAAACTGGCAAAACAGGAACCTTCCCCACCCAATGTCACCACAATGGGGAGGCTCTTTCTATTTAGGGAGGCTAGGCCCAGGGGAGACGTCCCTTGTAACCTGGGGTTTTGAAAGGGCAAAGGCTAATAGTACAAAGACAAATTCCCCCTCACAGATTACCGCCAATCAGATAGTCCCGGCTAAACAACCAATAATAGAGTATAACCAAAGAAAAGAGAAGCACCTGCTTGAGACAACACAACAAGGAGACTAATACGTGCAATCTTGGTTAGTACTTCATAAATCAATGACTATTTGATATTCAATGTAAACAATTTGACAGCAAATATTGACGAAATCAATGTTTGCAAAATGGCAATGATAAATATGTCACTTGTCAATAAATACTGGAATGATGTAGCATTCAATGTAACAAATCAGCACTAAATCCAATAAATGTTCTTAACTACCATTCAATTGCTTATAAAATGAAACATTGTTGCATCAAGATGAAATAACCAAGGGTGACGTCAGCATTCTAGAGTTAGTAGGTTAGGGTTAGACTAGTTAGGGTTTCAGTTCAAAAGAGGTTTGAGAGTGTTTGGATTTGATTTCACTTCAACGCTCGAGGCTGGAGATCAGTGCCTTAGGGTTAAATGGAGTCAGAAGGTGAAGGACGTAGAAGTTGAAGGGGACGAGATTCCAAAGGACTAGAGGGAAAGGTTTTAAGGTGCTGCTAAAGTAGGGACTCAAAGATAGAACCCTAGGGGAGAGAGGCTCACTCCGGTGTTGCAAAAGCAACGCCTCATTCTCTCTCCTCCTTCCTGGCAAATGACTAGCTCAGATAAAGCACAAAAAAAAGACGAGAGAGCTTAAAGAGGGAGAGTGTTGCTGCGGCAAGGCTATTTCTTCAAACCCTAAGGGAAAAATGACCCTAGGTGTAGATAACCTAGGCCTAGGACATCTCCCTCTCTTGGATTTCTAAAGGTACGACTAGTATAGGGGAGAGAGAAGTAAGGAGTGTAGCTATGGCTAGGCTCTCTTCTTCTCTTTCAATGGCTAAATGTTTCTCTATCAAGGGACATCAGACAACGACCTACTTGTGTGTTTGTCCCCTAGGGTTTTGATTCAACAAGTTTATAAGGAGTATGCAAGAAATTTAAACTATAACCATTCAATAAGAAGTTTTGCAGAAAAAACACTTACAATTCATGAAGAAATAACCATGAAAACCCTAGTTGTAACACCTTCCTTGAAGAGAAACACCATAAGTGCCAAAAAATATCTTCCTTCAACAAGTGCGCATCACTAGTTCATCCCAAAACCCCAATAGGGCGCTAAAAACCAGACCTCACTATGAGTGAGTGATAATTGATGATAAAATGAGAGTCAAAACCCTCAATATATAGTGTATCAATGACCTAATTTTACTTTTTAGATCATAAAAAGGTCGGCAAGGCCATAATGTCAAAATCATACAGTTTTTACATTAAATGCTAAGTAAAAAGCCCTAATCAAGTAAAAATGAGAGTAAAAACCCCTTCAAGGGAGGCGCTATCCCTTTCTAGGGAAAATGAGACACCAAGGAGCAAAACGTTAGCCCCCCAGGGGCCTCTCCAATATGCCACATGTGCCACTGCTGCCCAATCTGCCTCCAAAAGAATCAATGAAGCTAGATGATGTCATGGTGAAAGTGGAGACGTCCCAAGCCTTTCAAGGCTAGCGTTCCACTGAAAAGGGGTCATTCCCCCCAGGTCTAGTCTTGTCGGAGTGCCTCTGATGGAATGTCCTCTTCCTTTCCGGTGAAAAATCCCTGATCCATCTCCATCCTATCTTTACCCCCTGATGGAGTCTCAACATCCATATGGTGGGCTCTTCAGCCCCATGGAGGTCCGAACTGATCATCCCCCCATGTGTATCAGTCCAAATGGTACCTGTCCGTCGGGCATGGTCCTGCACATCAAAAGCTATGCCCTCCATGGGCTCATCAGTCACCGGGATCATAACAATGTTAATCACATCTTATCATCAATATTACTAAACATGTGCATAAAA
>JASDQU010108618.1:133126-146955 GCA_032191745.1 Picea mariana
ATGAGTACTTCATCACATTTTGTTGATGGTAAACAAGGTAAATTATCAGCTTGATTACGAGCCTAACTCAGTGGGGACATCGGGTGGGGCTCAACAATATCATCAAAGAGAAACAATAGTTGTTCATGATTTGACCACAAGACATCATTCATTGAAACCGCAACACTCAACCACTTGCACTAAACCACCGGGATTTTATATCCATATATATAATTAGAATTAAAATAAAATAAAATAAACATAATATGAAAATAAATAAGTATAGACTTGAGAAGGAAGATAGATGGTAAACTATTAAGAGAACCCCTAAAAGAGGGGTTGGATCTTTAATTATGGGACAAGGTGGAAACCTAGGGGATAAGGCGAGGATGTCTTCCTAGGTCCAAAAGACAAGGATTTATACTTTAAACTTTAATGGTAATGTGGGTTGGGGTGATTACACAATAGATTTGAGAGCCCTCCTAAAAGCATAGGTGTGATTAAAAATCCAATACACCTAGAAGTTTTTCAGTGGGGAAATCTCTTCGCTCAGTTTTTTAAGAAAATTAATTTAATTCCTTTGGGTCAGTGCAAGCTAATGATGGTCTCTCATGATGCGTTAGTGGCAATGCAAACCTGGAAAAACAACAATCTATTAACTTTGAGGGATTATTCAAGGTACTTTTACAATGAATTTGAATATGATGTAAGAATATGAAACATAGGAAATTGAATTAGCTTTCCAAATATTCAACTTTTATTCACATAAATTGTGAATAACTATGTCGAAATTGATTTTTTTTTATAGTGGTATGTTAGTTTTCCAACAAAATTTAAGGTATATGTTATTGTTCATGCTGGTGTTGAGTACCTTAATGATAGAATTCCATTCAAAAAACTTGTATACTTGTAGAGAACCCATTTTTCTATTGCGGTGTATTTTTTGAAAATTTATAATATTAATTTTATACTTTTTTAAAAATTATCAAAGTCGATATATTCTTGAAAATACAACTTGGAATCTAAGAGGGTCTTAACATGGTCAAAACAATTTCTTCTATTTTTTAGATCGTAAATACCGGTCTCGTCTAGTATGACATATAACTCATTCGAGAAGTGGTTAAACTGACAAAACATTATAATAGAAATAAAAGAGGTACGTATTCTAGTATTTTGATATATACAAAGACAAAGCTAGATTAAAATAAACAATATCAATTTTTTTTTAAAAACTATATATTTGGAATATGCATAGTCGACTCTATCTATGTATATAGTTCCATCAACAACTGAATTGTTTATCCAATAGAAAAATAATGTCAAAGACAAAGATATGGAGAGGTATTCACAAAAATGGAGGCTTTTATCAATTTGTAGACTAAACCACTAGGTTTTTCATCCCAAACCTAAATTTGAGGCAACCAAGTCAGCATACACGTTGTCAATATCACCCTAAAAATTTTAATTCAAAAGATCGTGCACACATTTTTAAAAGCATGCACGGGTTCCTAAGAGTGCACACAAGCTCCTATACTATATTTGTTATTTCTCATTCTGTTCTCTCTCTCTCTCTCTCTCTCTCCTACATCTACCCCCGTCTCTCTCTCTCTCTCTCTCTCTCTCTCTACCCCTCGTCTCTCTCCCTCTCAAACTCCTATACATGGTAAGACCTATACATAGTTATAAATTAAAAAAACCCATAAAATAATCACATTTCCTGTAAATTCTCTACAATTATTTTTAAAGGGGAAATATTAGGAAATGTAAGAGGTGACCCTATCTAAATTTTCTAGATAAGATTTCTCTATAAGATCACAAATTTCTATAATTTACATTCTTTTATAATATATTAAATTAATTGAATAAAACTAAGAAAAACTAAATTGGGAGGAAAAGAAGATAAATTTTGAACATACCTTGGATTGAATAGGACAAGGTGGAAAAATATTGACTTTTCTCCTTTTCCGTGGTTACTCAATGAAGGTAAAAATGTGAGCGCAATGTGTGAAAATGGGCACAAATCATGCCCGCAACCTGTTAAAAATGGTATGATAGAGGAATGTGTGCATTCTTAGGAATGCGAATGTGTTCCTACCAACGAGTCTGTGTGACAAGATAAGTAGAGGTTTAGTCTTTTCAAAACCTATAGAATCAGGAACATGTGTGTGTTCATAATAGTGCGCACGTGTTCCCGCGAGCGTGTGTTCCTGCTGACCCTGTTGCCACTTTTTTGTTCACCAACTTTATGCACACACCCCTTTGTCATTTTTCCAGATGATGGTGTTCAAGTCACACTCATGGCTCTTCATTGTTTTATATTGGGCACACAAGGTCGCGAGGAAGTGGAACTGGTAAAACCTTCAAACCCTAATCCTCAATGCTTAGATGAATTGTGGTGTTTGGGTGCAAGGTTTGTTAGTTAGGGGCTCACTTTTGAATTATTGACTGGTCCTATCAAAAGAGATGCCATTTTTTTGGGCTTGAGAAATACTACCTAGGAGAATCATTCAATTGAGGAAATCTCAAGTGCAAGGTATTGACAATTCAACTATTTGGCTCTTAGGCATTTGATATCCTCTTGGCATGGTCGAATTAGAGTAAACCATCGACTCTAATATCAATTCGAAAGACAGGGAGCAACTAATATGAACAACTTTGTAGTACACGATCACACTAATACATTCAAGTTAGCTACTGCTAACTCAAAATTGTTTTTCCATTGAAACCAAAAACATATATAAATACATCAAGGAAGGATCTGGATATCCTTGGAAAAATATCTAGAGAACTTCAAAGAAAATATCTGGATGCAAACTCTCCAGAATATGTTTACACACTCAAATATGACTTTCTAGAGCGTCTCTTACCTACCTCATATATTGCATGGGGTAAAAAGATAGGGAACAACTAATATGAACAACTATGATCGTATAACAACTTGATAATACACAATCACACTAATACCTTCAAGTGAGCTACTGCTATCTCAAACTTGTTTTCCCATTGAAACCAAAAACATATATAAACACATCAAGGAAGGATTTGGATATCCTTAAAAAAATATCTAGAAAACTTCAATGGGAAAACAATTTGCTTAATGGAGAAAATAAAATATAAGTTAAATAAATTTGTTTAATTTAATTTAATTTAATATCATGGTAAACAATTAATGTTTTATATAATCTGATATATATGAGTGGATTTGAAATATTTTTAGATTGAATGATATATATATTTCAACATACAAAATATTAAATGCTTTGTTATAAAATAATAATAATAATAATTTATTTTTAAGGTCACGGCCAAGCCAGCATACCAAATTGGTGTATAAGACTCTCTTGTTTGTGGGACAAGGGACCCCTCTCCGCCCAACGATTTGACTGGTAAAGTCTAGGAAGGTATACATACCCTACCCTCCTCTGGATTTGAACCTATAACCTCTTAAGAGAAAACACGTGTTCTTAACCATTAAACAAAAATTTAAATTTAAAATACTTTTAGATCAGATGACATATATCTAAACATATATAAAGCATTAACATATTAATAATTAAACCGTTTACATCTTCACACCTTAAAATCTTTGATCTGGATAAGAGGCACACTAATCAACTATAACCTGTCTTTTTTTTTCAGTCATACTCATCAAATAATTGAATGTCAAATCCGTATCCAGTAATGGAACATCCAACCATTCTCACCAAGACATCATTCATGATCCGCAATCTCAATTTTGAGAAGCGTAGTCCGATAAAATATACTAAACGCCTTTGGAAAAAAAAAAAAAACGCTGAATATCTGCTGGATAATCCATCCTCGCCGATTAAAAAAAACACGTTACTCTCACGAACACCGTTTATTTCGGCCGGATAATCTATCCCCGCCCACCCTTCCATTCTTTTTGAAATTTTTGTGATACATCAACGTTGAATAACAAAGATACCATCTTCCCTAAGTTGCGTGCTGTGTGAAAATACGAGCTGTGGTCGTCTGCACACGCCTTTTCGAAAGCCTTGAATATGAAGAAGTTACAATCACTTTGTTTCCGCACACGGCTTTTCTTGAATATGAAGAAATTAATAGCCACAATTTTAACTGCATAAATCAACTGATCTTTGAGTTTTGATATATATATATATATATCAGAAAGCAAACACCAATTCATTTGAAGGGTAATATTTTGTTGAAGTGTTTTAAGTTTTGGTTTTTTGGGCCCTAAGCTGAGGATATAAATTTCGATGAAATAACAATTTTTGTTGTTTAAATTGGATTTTTGAATGCATAAATGAATTCAACATACTTAAAAACTTTTGAGACACTTAGATTATACATTCTTAGCCACTCAAATCTGCACACACTCAAAAGTAAACATAAAATATCCCATGAAAAGGGCCAAAACTTAGAACTTTTAGACTATGGTCAATTTTATAAATCACTTAACCATGACATTTTATATTTATGTTTGATTTATCATTTAAATATTGTGTATCATATATGTTTTTGTTGATTTTTGTTGTGAATATAATAGCAACTTTTTGTTGTGATTACCATAGGGCACATCCAAATCATGAAGAAGCTCAAAAACCACTAACAATGGAAACCAATAAAAACAAGCATTTCAAAACTTGATGCTATTAGCAATTTCAAAAACATAAATGTACTTAGACAAGCATGCTTCTATAATAACAACAATTCTTTAATACTTTTGTATAGGTACATGCCCAAAGATATAAAGGTAGCCTAGCAGCTAGATTTCAAATCATCGGGTAACAACATAAGTGGCCTACTATCTTCATCATCACTATCTAATTTTTGTGTGGCGAATCTCACAAAGTGGGTCATGTGCTTCTAGGTAGACTCCATTTAAAACCTTCAACAATTAGGACAAGTGATCTTGTCTTACCCTTTAATGAGAGCTTGTTTTACCTTTAGGTTTCAATATTCTCTACTACCAACACTAAATAAACTACATTAAAGATCTCAAAATCAAACAAAAAAATCACATTTCACCCATGGAAACAAGAAAAGTCACTTTTATTATTTCTATTGGATGACAAAAAGACCTTTCAATCTGAGTACTCTTTCCCCAAATGTTGGTATTGTATATATCATACCAATGGCCCATGGGTGTGGGTGTGCCATGTGAATCCCAACCTTGATGCTTGAGGCTTCATGGTTCAGTGTGCACATTCTTGGATTGACTTGAAGTTTAAATGTTGGTATTGTATATATCATACCAATGGCCCATGGGTGTGGGTGTGCCACGTGAATCTCAACATTAATGCTTGACACTTCAGGTTCAGTGTGCACATTCTTGGATTGCAATTTGCATGATGTGATTCTCAACATTTAAGCTTCAAGCTTTATCGTGCATGGTGCATGATTGCAATGTGTATGATGTGAGTTGCAATGGAGATGAGTTTTTTCTAGCATGTCCAAAGACCATTATAGGCACCATCTATACATATTTCATAGTCTCATCTTGAGGTCTTAGGGGTGTAGTCTATACTTATCTTGGGATTCAAAGTCTCATCTTAAAAAGTCATAGTCTCATAATTGAGGACATAGTTTGTGCTTATCTTAGAATTTCATCTCGAAAAATCAAAATCTCAACAAAAGTCTCATCTCAAAAAATCAAAAACTCCACAAGTAAAATTATTAGCTAATTTTATTTTTTATTTTATTCATCCTTCTTGAAAATGCTTACAATTTCTTATTTCACAAATTTCAAAGTGATATATATTGTTTGAAAAAATTCTACATGCACTTATAAATTATAAATTAACGTCCTTTTACCATCCAAATCAAATAGTAGTTAGAAATAATAATACAACTCTTATAAGTGTCGACGTTGAGGATCTTCTAAAGAAGTACATCACTAAATTGTCAACATTTCGCAAGTGCCGTAGTTAAAAATGGACTTTTCTTTATCGTTTATCCTACTAATTTTCCTTGGTAATTATACTGATTTTCCTTGAGAGAAATAACATACTTAACATTTTAGGGTAGGATACATGTGTACATAGGGACTATGTACGTGAGTGTCAAATGGGTTAGTTTTATAGATGAAAGATGATGGGTTCTTTTACTAGTGATTAAGGTTTAAGGTTTAATTCTTATAAGAACATGTGAGCTTGAATTACAGTCCTCTCACACATTTAAGTAGATTAAATTCCACCTTCTTGTTATCTTTAAGAGTACATAGTCATAATTTCACATACAAACAGAAATTTAGTCTTCTCATGCATTTAAGTGGATTAAATTTCACTCTCTTGTCATCTTTAAGAGTAGATAGTGATAATTTTATATACGATAATTTTATATACAAATAAAATTTTAGTTGGTTGAGTTATGGTGTAATGGTTAATTGGTAGAATTTTTATACTACTACAAGGTTTGATTCCTAAAGAATGTTTTCCTTGGCTTTCAACAGTGGGTGGGTTATGGGGAAATAAGTCCTCAACCTCTACCAAAAAAAGGTGTAGTCATGGAAAAAATAAAATTAATAAAATGATATATATATATATATATATATATATATATAAAATTTGAATTTGAAAATAAAAATGACATAATATGGAAATAAATAAATATAGAATTGATGAGGAATATATGAAAAACTATTCAAATGACCCCTAATGAGGGGTTGAATATTTGATTATTCCAATAATATAAGGTGATAGCCTAAGGGATAAGGTGAGCATGTCTTCTCGAGTCCAAACAATAGGGGTTTCTAGTTTAGAATTGAATGGTAATGTGGGTTGGGGTGATGTACATGTTAGATTTCACAACCCTCCTAAAATTCTAGGTATGAATGCCAATACACCTAGCAGATTTTCAGTGGGGAAATCCCATGGCTCAATTGTTAAGGGAGAAGTCCATGTTTCCATTATTGTTCCCGTTGAATGTGTTCAAGTCACATAAGTGGCTCTTCATTGTTCTAGATTGGGTTCTAGGGAAGTGGAACTACAAAAAACTTCAAACGATAATCCCCAATGCTCAGATGAATTGTGTTGTCTAGGTGAGGGGTTTATTGGTCAAGGAATCAATTTTGAAGTATTGAGTGGTTATTTGAAAATGGATGCCATATTCCTAGGCTCATGTGATACATAGAGCTATGATAAGCCTAGGAGGATAGTCCATTTTAGAAAATCTCTAGTGTGAATGGTTTTGGGGAGGACTTATGGTTGGAGCAAGTGATGGAGTCCTCAGGGAAGGTACTTATAGTGAGGTTTTATTGTCGTTATATTGCAAAGTAGGGTCTAACTAGGTGGATCCAAAGGTTTTGGACTCTAGTTCTTAGCTAAGGCCTTGCTTTCCATATTATCATGAGAAGATGATTAGGGTTCATATTCAAAACTGAGGAGGATGCTCACAATATTATGCAGGAAAAATGGTATTGGGGCTTATCGTTTTTATCCTTGCAGGAATGATATGTATGCTTCAACCAATGTTCAAAGGTTTCTAAAAGTATCCCAATTTAGGTGAATCTTCCTGGAATCTGATTGGAGTTCTACATTGAGAGAGCATTGACATAAATCAGGAATCATTTGGGGAATACCATGGGAAAACCATGGATGTTCACTTAGGGTTTCATGTAATCTCTCTTTGGAAAATTGATAGGGTTTTGGTGGAAATGGACCTTTGCGACAATTTTCAAATAGTATGGATATTATTACGAGTGATGTGAGTTACTCTCATATTTTGGATCACAATCAATTCTTTTCAAATGTGTCCATTGTAACTCATATTTATGGCCACAATGATACAAATTTTAGTAACTCTTTTTCAAGGAAAAATTGGAGAAAGAATGATTTAGGTCTGAAGGAAGATAAGGAGGTTCATGAGAAATTGGTGTAGAGAGAGAAAAATAACCTTGTCTTAGTGGTGGTAGATGAGGTTGTGGCTAGGGTTGTTGAAAAAAGTGGTGTAACAAAGATTTACCTCATTAACGATGTTCGATGTCGATTGGAATGACAGATGGATTTGAAGGTTGATAACCAGGTTTCGAAGGTTTAAGCAAGTTGCAATATTGGTAAGTATTTATCTTCACTTGAAAATATTGTTCTAGAGTAGGTCAAATCTAATTTGTATTTTTGGAATAAGGTAGTTTTCCTCTTCCCTTTAGAGGTCCCTAAAAAATTTTGGAAGGGGATGAAGAGTAGTGATATTGAACCTAGTCATTGGCAAAGGAAGGAATCCCTTCACCATGAAATAGGGAAATAAAATGTAAGCCTTGTAACATCTTTAGATAGATCCTCGACATGTTCTTCTACTAAATAGGAGTTACATCATGCAAATTCTAGGAAAGAGATAGACATGGTCTCTAGAAGAGCTAGTAGGTATTCTCTAAAGCCAAAGAAAGTAAACAAGGATGGAGGGGCCAAGGAAGTTGTAGGGGAGATTGGTTTAGATACTTTTAAGGACACTAGTCCATCCTTTGTTGGGGGGAAATGTATATTGTTGCATCATGCATAGGAAAAATACTTGATTGAGATTCAACTTGAGGAAAGAAAACGTAGTAGATATCCTTAGAGTAGGACATATCCCTTTCAGGGTTTCAAAATGAGTGTTTTGTCCTACAATTCAAGAGGGTTCACCAATACCTCAAAAATACTTGATTTAGCTAGGTTGGTGGAAGTTCATAATCTAGATGTCTTCTTGATTCATGGAATAATGGAGCAAAGTAATAATGTTATAGAGGGGTTAAATACTTATTTAGGGATTTGGATTTCATTGCATTAGATGTGGTGGTAATTTTGGTGGAATGTTTATATAGTGGAGAAAAATATGTATCCTTGTGTTAATTTGTTGCTTTCACTACACTAAGTTTACTTTTAATTTATTAATAATGGGCTCTTAGTTTTAAATTATTATGACCCTTATGAAGGTAGTTGAAATACTTAAAGGAGAACAAGGTCATAGTCAGAAAAGACCTCAATTTTACTTTGAGCAAGCTTAGGTAGGGGACGTTTTTTTAAAATTGATACTATAGTAAAATTTGTTGCTTTCACTACACTAAGTTTACTTTTAATTTATCGGTCATAGACTCTTAGTTTTAAATTATTATTACCCTTATGAAGGTAGTTGAAATACTTAAAAGAGAACAAGGTCATAGTGAGAAAAGACCTCAATTTTACTTTGAGCAAGCCTAGGTAGGGGAGGTTTTTTAAGAGTTAATACTATAGTAGATTATTTAAGTATAAAATTGAGGGAGCAAGGCTGGTTTATTTGGATTCCAAGTATAAAATTGAGGAATTAAGGTTTGCTAATTTGGATTCCAAGTATAAATTGAGGGAGCAAGGCTGGTTTATTTGGATTCCAAGTATAAAATTGAGGAATTAAGGGAGTAAGGCTTGTTGATTTGGTAACTATGAGGTTCATTCCCACCGCGAGGGATAATTGGGTTGGGAAGGCAAGGGTCTCGAAGAGGTTGGACAACTTTTTGATCAAGTAAATTTTTTTTAATGGGTGTATAGAATTCAGACTTACTTTAATATAAAAAACAATTTATTTTTTAGGTTTTCTTTAAAATTTTTAATTTCTCTAATAAAGATATATAAGGTTTTTTATCACAACACGTCGACATAAATGAGGAAAATTTAAAATCGTTAACTTTTTAAAGTTATAATAAAAAATACATTGTTTATCAAGTGTTTTTTTATTGGTTCAAATTGTTAATATAAATAATACATTATTTCCCATGTTCTTACTTGAATTTTGATTGCTTCAAATAAAGAGACTTGAAGTTTTGTATGACCAAATATTATAAAATACATTATTTCTGAGATTTTGTTATTTTTTTTTTAAATACATTATTTCTCGTATTTTGTTAAATTTTGACTGGTTCAAATATACAAATTAAAAGTTTTGTATCAATTCCGGTCAACAAAATATAGGAGAATTAATAAAAATTTCTCATTCGCTTGACTCGCTTTCAATTTCGTCCACAGTGACGTGATGAGGGAAATAAAAATTATAATCACGGGGTGTTGGAAAAAACCGGCCATATGTATGGACCGGTGATCAACATTGAAATTTTCTTAGTCCTTTTAAGGGTTCAAATTTGTTTTAAAAGGGTAATTCAAAAATACCCTTTTAAAAAAATGTAATTTTTTAAAATCACTTAGTATTTATGAAGGACAACAAATATCATAAAATGTTAAAAGAAGGGTTATATCTTCAATAACTCATTAATGTCCTCACTTTCAATGTTTATTTGGTCAATGAGCATTATTCATCACACATTACATGTCTTTGACATCTAAAAAATAAAGTCATATCTATTCTAGTTGGCTCTTATCTATTCCATGATATAGTGTACTCTTCTATAATGTACCTTTCCACAATATTAAATATATCACACATCTCACACCTAGATAAATATACTACACCATATTGGTGTATGCACCATCTTATGTGTCACTTAATGAAACCTTCCCAAAGAAATTGAGAACTTGTTTTTGTGAATCTCCACTTGAATTCATGTGTTATGAGCATTATTAACTCTTGTAAATATGAGAATTGACATCACATTTAATTTACATACTTCATGCTTTTGAATCCCACACTTGCTATAATCCCATTTACTTTGTTATCATTGTGACCTTCGATAGTGACCATAATGCCCTTTTCCTTCCTTATATTTGTCTCCTCCCTTAGCTTTGTAAAAATCCAAAACAATTAGCCATATGTTATGGAAGTAAATTGTAATGACATTGGGAGCTTATTGGTAAGATTAATTACAAATGAGTTGCTCAATGCCAATTTTGAAGAGAAAACAATATACAATATACATTGAGTGAACCTAGGGAAATTAGGTCATATTTTTTTTCATATTCACATATTCCATCTCTCTAATAGTATGTGTTCATACTATGTTAAAATTCATGACATCTATATAACTTTGGTATCTAATATGATTATTATTTCAGCACATTTGTGGGCCTTTCAGCCACTTGGTATGTAATTCATGGCATCCCCACTAATACAATAAATAATGGGAACATAACACAATTAATAATTGGATGTAAATGTCTCAACAATCCACCAATCTTGTACAAGTGTGGTCAAGCTTATGATAAATATAATGAGTAGTTTTTCTTTGTTTCACATAAAACTATTTAATGATTTATTTGAGATTAAAAACTCTATTAATCTTGGTGAAATTTTCTAACTTGTATGTTCTTGATTGTTTAGATATGAATTTGCACAAAATGAACCTTGTTAACATCACACAACCTAAAATTGGGATTAAAACAATGGGAATTGTGATTTTTTTCATTCAATTTATAGCATCATCAAATCCTCACTCCATTGTTCTCGAGAATGATCATTCCCCTTTTCCCGATTGTATGTATCTTTATCTATCACACTCTTTCACTTTCTTCTTCTTGTTTCTAGCAACATTGACATTAGTGTGACATTACTTTGCAAATATTTTGAGAATTTCAAATAGCTCTATTTCCCCCTACCTCATCCCAAGCCCAAGTTCAAAGAGATGTATCCTTTGTAGCATTAATGCTTTTAATGACATTTTTGAAGCTAGCTAGGATTCCTAAGAAATCTAGGGAGAAGGTAACATAATTTTATTATCATCCAACTTATGCATTAGGGATTATGCTTGAACATCCTACTCTTTCATACATTTTCACATGGTTTGAGAGATAAAGGGAACAATCAATATCATCAATAAAAATAACATACTTGGTGGTTTTGATGAGTAATTTCCTTTAATTTCATGTTTCTATGGATCTTGGGAAGCTTCAAATCATAAACATGTTACCTTAAATAATAAGAAATTGATTGATGCAATCATGCTAGATGGCCATGTTCCAAGAGACCTATAAAGAAGGTAGGGTCTCTTTGTTGCTTTTATAGTATTTTGATAGAATACCATCTTTAAATAAAGGTATTAAGATCTACAACAATTTATTTTGTTCTAATGAGATCTAGAATGAGCATGACTCTCATGGTTAGGAAGGATTGAGGTATGTTCAAAATAATAATAATAATAATAATAATACTTTATTTTTAAGGTCAATACCAAGCCATACACCAAACACATGTGACCTTTTAAGAGGAAACACATGTTCTTAACCATTAGGCCCACTCATGGTGTATTATAATGCTCAAAATATGAATGTAAGAAGTAGTGTTCATGCATCATATGGATACATAGTTTATATCATGTCTTATATGGACGTCTACACAAATATTTGATTATGTAATTGTGTCTAGAATTTTATATTGTCATTTTTAACACTTTGGGATTCCTCTAAAAATATATGGTCAAATGTTTATGATTTATTATTATTATTATTAATGTACATATAACCCATCAAAATATTGTATTTGAAATTACAAAATATGTTTCTTATTATCTTTTTATTGAAATTTCTACACTAGTTTATTTGTTCCTTAAATTTTAACATTTTAAATAATTGATTGTTTTTCTTAAAATATGTATTTAATTTACTCTTGTTAATTTAACTTGAAAATAAGAGTATCCTTTCAAATTTGATCACAGTTATGGACAATGGACTTTTGATGACAACAAATGGGAAAACCAGGGCCCAACTTAGCATTAGTTCTTGTAGACCCCGTCTGTATATAAAAACCATACACAGAGAAGCGATCAAAATCTATTTGAATGGCACAGGTGGTTTTAATACATGGAAGAAATTTTACAGCCATGTGAACTGCGTTCAGTTAGATATTTGTATCACCGATGCGTAGACCATGGGAAAGGTATTAGAAATGGTGAAGAATGGCGAGCCTCTCGATAGTCTTACTAGCATTTTTCTTGCAGGCATTTTGAAAGAATCAAAAAACGAATGATCATAAAATCTTCACGTGATGTCATAAAACACAAAACAAGTATGTTGATCGATATTATGTCGCTATTTAATATTATAACTTGCAAGTTCTTTTTTGTTTTATGTTATTGATATCATTTCATCGATGACATGACATGAAAGGAGAGTTTACATGGGAAGTGTATTTTATCCATACACTGCAAATGGGAAAATGGTAGGTTGTGTTCATAGCTGGTAAAAAATCAATTCAAGATAGTAAAACACATTGTTTGCTCACAGTTGGTAAACAATCAGTTCAAGATAGAAGAAGCAGAAGCCAACCTTTGTACGTATTGTTTTGAATAAAAAACCATTATTTTGCTCACAGCAGGTAAAATATCAATTCAAATAGAAGGAGAAGCCAACCTTGGTACATATTTTTTAATAAAAAATAGATCAAGCACACAACTGGTGAAAAAATCAATTCAAGATAGAAGAAGGAGAAGCCAACCTTGGGACAGAGGTTTTGACTTAAAAAACAGGTAAGCACGCAGCTGGTAAAAAAAATCAATTAAAGATAGAAGAAGAGACCAACCTTGGGACAAATTTTGAATAAAAAAATAGGTCAAGCACACAAAAAAGCTGGGGTCTAAGGAGATGGTTTGGGAGAAGGAATAATATACCGACTATAGAAATACTGTAAAGATATATTGGCACTTTGTAGGAGTCGTGATACCTGAAAGAATTTTATCTAACTAATAGATAGAACTAGTTGACGGGGAAATCTGTCTTTTCTCTATTGGAAGACATACCAGCTGTGAGCTTGAAGGAGCAATGGTAAGTAATATCTCCTCCATTGGAAGAAATTTGATGGAAAAAAAGATGAACGAGCTTGAAGGAGCAATGGGAAGTAATATCTCCTATTGGAATAAATTTGATGGAGAAAAGAGGAATGGATTCAACAAATTCTAGATGTAAAATTAAACATATGATCTCAATTGAAATTGCTAGATGTATAGAGATTAGCCTATCGGCCATTGTAGAAGATAG
>JASDQU010108618.1:146975-160477 GCA_032191745.1 Picea mariana
AAAACACATTGTTTGCTCACAGTTGGTAAACAATCAGTTCAAGATAGAAGAAGCAGAAGCCAACCTTTGTACGTATTGTTTTGAATAAAAAACCATTATTTTGCTCACAGCAGGTAAAATATCAATTCAAATAGAAGGAGAAGCCAACCTTGGTACATATTTTTTAATAAAAAATAGATCAAGCACACAACTGGTGAAAAAATCAATTCAAGATAGAAGAAGGAGAAGCCAACCTTGGGACAGAGGTTTTGACTTAAAAAACAGGTAAGCACGCAGCTGGTAAAAAAAATCAATTAAAGATAGAAGAAGAGACCAACCTTGGGACAAATTTTGAATAAAAAAATAGGTCAAGCACACAAAAAAGCTGGGGTCTAAGGAGATGGTTTGGGAGAAGGAATAATATACCGACTATAGAAATACTGTAAAGATATATTGGCACTTTGTAGGAGTCGTGATACCTGAAAGAATTTTATCTAACTAATAGATAGAACTAGTTGACGGGGAAATCTGTCTTTTCTCTATTGGAAGACATACCAGCTGTGAGYTTGAAGGAGCAATKGTAAGTAATATCTCCTCCATTGGAAGAAATTTGATGGAAAAAAAGATGAACGAGCTTGAAGGAGCAATGGGAAGTAATATCTCCTATTGGAATAAATTTGATGGAGAAAAGAGGAATGGATTCAACAAATTCTAGATGTAAAATTAAACATATGATCTCAATTGAAATTGCTAGATGTATAGAGATTAGCCTATCGGCCATTGTAGAAGATAGAAATGATTTGTCTCTTAGGAGGCCTGAAGAATACTGGACGAAATTTCAATTTCTTCAAAAGGAAAAGGTAAGAAGGTTAGTGATTTTATTATGTTTTATTTATTTTTTAATATTTGTAAAGTGGCTTGACTTGAAATAGAGTGAGAGTTTTTTTAAGGTATTTGTATTAGCAAAATTACATAATTAAAAATGGTTGATATGTATGGATAATGCAATTTTCTAAATTTTTAAATTAATGAAGTTGATCAACTTATATCAACTAATTTTAATTTTAATTATTTGGTTGTGTTAGTTCACTGGTGCATGGGAAGATTAGTAGATTTATGAATTAAAATATCAATATAATTATTATATAAAATTCTATGATATTTTAGTATGGTTGACAACCTTTGATTATGGTTTAGTATGGTTGGATATGGTTGATCATGTTTGGTTATGTTTCACTATGGTTGACTTTGGTTGGTCATGGTTGATTATGTTTAATTATGATTGAGTTGGGTCAACTATGGTCTATTATGGTTGACTACAATTAACCATGATTGACTATGTTTAATTGTGATTAATGATGATTGATTATACATGACATTTGGTTGATCGTGGTTGATCATGTTTGAATGTGGTTAACCATGTTTGTAAATGCTTAACTCTAGTTGACCATGGTTGATTTTGATTGAATATGGATGACTATGGTTGACTATGGTTAAGAAAGTTTGACCATGTTTGGATATGGTTCAACATGTTCGACCAACGGTGGTCGTATTTAACCATGGTTGACTTTGGTTGACCTTAGTTGACAATGGTTGTTCATGCTTGACTATGGTTAACAATGCTTGACTATGATTGACTATGGTTAACAATGTACAAAAATGTTTGTGTATGGTTGATCATGTTTGAGTATGGTTGATGGGTTGGCCATGGTTGTCTACAGGTTGGCCATAGTTGACCATGGTTTTCTATGGTTGACCATGCCAAGTTTTGGTTGATCATGTTTGACTATTGTAAACTTTAGTTGAATATATTTGAATATGGTTGATTATGGTAGAATGTGTTTGACTATAGTTGACTTTAGTTGACTATGGTTAACTTTTGTTAACAACGGTTGAATATGTTTGACCATGTTTGACTATAATTGGATTTAGTTAACTTAGGTTAACCATGCTTGATTATGGTTGACTATGGATGACCATATTCAGTATGGTTAACCATGGTGACTATGGTTGACCATGTTTTACTATAGTTAGATTTTAACATTTCTCAATAGTTTTTCCATATTGCAATGTTTATCATGCTTAACCATGGTTGACATTGGTTGACCATGCTCATCTATGAATTGGTTGGTTTTTTACATTAGTGGACCATGGTTGACTTGGGTCAACCATGGTCCACTATGCTTGATATTAGTTGACCATGGTTGTCTATGGATTGACCATAGTTGACCATCACTTTTTTTTATAGTTAACCATGTTTGGCTATGGTTGACCATGTTTGACTTTGGTTGATCATAGTGGACCAAGGTTGACTATTGTTAACCATGGTTGAAAATAGTTGAGCATGCCTAGTTATGGTTGACCATGGTTAACTTTGGTTGACCATGTTTGACGATAGTAGAATTTAGTTCAATATATTTGAGTATGGTTGATTATGGTGGATTGTGTTTAAGTATGGTTCACTTTTGTTGACAATGGTTGAGCATGTTTGACTATGTTTGACCATTTTTTATTATGGTTCAAAAGGGTTAACCATGGTGACTGTGGTTGACTATGGCTGACCATGTTTTCCTATTGTTAGACATTCCTCAATGTTTTTTATTGCAATGTTTATCATGGTTGATTTATGTTAACCATGGTTGTATTTAGTCGACGATAGTTCATTATTGTTGACAATGTTAATTATGTTTAAAAATGGTTTATTATGGTAATGTGTCTTTATGACATTCATCTTGGTTGACTTATGTCAAATTGGTATGTTCCTCAATGGTTATGTCACATTGTGATGTTTATCATGTATTATGTCAAATTGAGACATTCCTCAAGGATTTTGTCACATTACAACGTTCTTCAATGGTTATGTCATATTACAACGATCCTCGATAATTGTGTCACATTACGACGTTTCAATGGTTATGTCAGATGTGGTGATCCTCAATGGTTTCTTCTCATTGCAACTCCTCAATGGTTATATCACATTACTACGGTCCTCAAGAGTTTTGTCACGTAGTGACATTCCTCAATGGTTGTGTCGCATTGCAATGTTCCTTAATGGTTTTGTTACATTGTAATGTTCCTCATGGTTATGTCACATTACAATGTTTCTCAAGGGTTATGCCACATTTCAATATTCATCAATGGTTGTGTCACATTGCAATGTTCCTCAATGGTTGTGTGGCATTGCGATGTTCCTCAATGGTTTTGTCACATTGCGAAATTCCTCGATGGTTATGTAAAATTGTGACATTCCTCAAGGGTTATGTCACATCGTGATGTTCCTCAATGGTTATGTTGCATTGCAATGTCCATCAAGTATCATGTCACATTGAAAAATTATCCAATTCCTGTCTCACATAATGTCATTTAGATTCATTTACGTATGTTGAATTACTATGTTCCTCATTAGTTTTGTCATATGTGATGTTCCTCAATTTTTATGTTGCCTTGTGACATTTTTGAAAGGTAATGTTCCATTTTGATGTTCCTAAATAATTGTGATCCATTGTGATAAACATGTCATTGGTTGACTTATGTGGAATTGCTATGTTCCTCTTCAATTATTCAACATTATGATGCTCATCAAGGTTTATGTTGCATTGTGACGTTTCTTAAGGGTTGTTTTGGATTGTGATGTTCCTTGGTGATTATTTCACATTGTGGAATACATGTTCATTGACTTATGTCGAATTGCAATGCTCCTCGGTAGTTACGTCGCATTATGATTTTCATCAAGGGTTATGTCACATTGCGACATTCCTTAAGGGTTATGTTTCAACATGTTCTTATATGTTTCAATGTGATGTTCTTGTATGTTTTAATGCAATCTTCTTGTATGTTTTAGTGCAATGTTCATGTATGTTTCAGTGTGATGTTCCTGAATATGTTAGTGCGATGTATGTTTCAATGTGATGTTCTTGTATGTTTCAATGCAATGTTCTTCTATGTTTGAGTGCGATTATCTAACACAACATTTTTTTTAATCTTCTATAAAGAAGCTCAATTTTCAATTAATTTTTTTTTTTAACATAAAATATAAATTTAAAAAAAATCCATTTTCATTTTTTTCAAAATTTAAGAAATGATCATAAACAAAATGTTTATTCAAATATAATAAATTGATTTAAAAAAGACTTATGTATATGTTATATGCATGACACATGCAAGAGTGTTTAACAAATATGTCTTCATCCTAAACAAAAAAAATTAAAAAATTTAAGAAATAATCTTAAACAAAATGTTTATTCAAATATAATAAATTGATTTAAAAAAGACTTATGTATATGTTATATGCATGACACATGCAAGAGTGTTTAACAAATATGTCTTCATCCTAAACAAAGAAATTAAATGTATGGTAAAAAACACAAAAATATTTTTAATTATTACTTCTATATTATAAAAATTATGATTTTTTTTATTGAATATATTAATTTTATTTAAAAATGGTATAAAACCATTTATCATTATTAATTTTTTGAACATCTATGTGCTTTATAATATACATAAATAAATACAATAATAAAACATCATATATGTTGTTTTTTATTCGATAGAAATAAATGATTAATAATTATAAATATAATTAGAAAATTAAATTATTTAATTAATTTATTATAAATAAATATTTATATATATTTTATTATTTAATGGTTACATATTAAACATTAAATTTAATAAATAGGAAAATTTCAAATATATTATTGATATATTGTATGTATCACATTAAGTTTTTGACAAATATATTGAAATTATAAGAATGATGTATTTATCTTAGATAAGATAAAATAAAATAAAATAAAATAAAGTGTATTTTCAAATAATGACATTTTTCTTTATTTATATTAATTAATAAATATAATTAATAAATTTATAACGTTATTTATTTAAAAAACTTATAAAAAAACATTTTCTTTATTTATATTAATTAATAAATATAATTAATAAATTTATAACGTTATTTATTTAAAAAACTTATAAAAAACATTAATATTTCAATTGAAGAAATGATAATTTTATATTTAAATTTTATTTTTATATAAAATTATTGTTTTAAAAGTTAAAATATAATAATAATAATAATAATAATAATAATCTATTTTTAAGGTCACGGCTAAGCCACACCAAATTGGTGTATGAGACTTATTTGTTTGTGGGACAAGGGATCACCCAACAATTTGATTGGTAAAATCTTCAAAGGTATGTATACCCTACCCTACCCTACCCTACCCCTCTGGATTTGAACTTATATAATTATATAAATTATAATTATATTATAAATAATTTAAAATAAAAAGTTATATATAATACACATATTATTATTAATGAAAACATAAATAAAATATTTTACTTGTTATTTAAAAAAATAAATAAAAAATGGTTACTTATCAATTTCGTATTAAGGAGAAAACCTCAAGAAAAAATAATATATAACATTTTGTATTTAAAAGAAACATATATCTCTTATATTTAAAGAGATAGAAAGGAAGCATATATTGGCATTTAAAGATATCAAAATAAAGCATATTGAATATAATCAAAACGAAGAATACTATATTCAATATCCTTAGTTAAAGAAACGATTATATCAGCAAGTTTATTTAATCTCGTTGCCCAACGTTCCGCTCGATGGTGCCAGCCTTTCACAATGTGAGTTCCTTCTCCAATGTTCTTCTCGAAGGTCGCTTGCTCCCACATACATTGATAGTTCCTATATCCATAATCCCCTTGTTTCTTCTCTCAACGACAACCTTAGAACATGCATGCTATGGGTGGATGGAGATATATAATTATATCGTTGTGCCAAAAATATTGGTGAAGGTGGTGCCTAATACCAAGAAGGATGATAGCGTGAGGGTGGTGCCTAATACCAACAAGGGGAGTTGCAGAGCAACAAGTCCCTACCAAGAAGGGAGGAGATAGCAGCAAGATTTGTAGCTCTAGTTTTAAGATTTGTAAGTTTGAAGTTCAATTACGTGTTTTGCTATTTCAACTTGACCTGATCGATTTGGATTAGTCCTAGTTTGAACTGTGGATTGAACTGTTGATCTATCTGTGTTGGACTTGATTTTCTCTGTATGGTTTTTCGGTCCAGGTATTATGTTGCAGCATCGTCAAAACAATCGGCTTTTGGTACAGGTACTGCTTCAAGCTTCTTGCTCTTTTTTAAAGGCCCGATGATGGGTTCCATGTAAAAAATGAGCAAAAGGATAGATCATTACTTGCTGAATAAGATACCCCAACATTTGGATGGCCGTGATGAAAATATCTCTGTTGAGCGAAGCACAAAAGGACAATGGCGTTTACAAGGAATAATGATATGGTCAAATGGCACATTAAATTGAAGATTTTGTGGTAGTTGATATAGAATATCAGATGACATTCTGCAAGATTTCTTACAACCAAGGTATGCTCTTAGAATTGGGTAGAGCACGGATGAAATATTGATAAGGAGCCAACCAAGGGGGAACCCATTCACACAGCCCTCATCACCCCTTGTTATGATTGGTATCCTTGAACTTACCTTTTATACAACGTCTCATTACAAAACGAAGTCGAAAGTTGATGATCTGGTCTGATTTGATGGATAGAATTTAGCAATATCAATGTTTTAAAAGTATAAGCGGACTCATAATTGGTTCAAGGTCTGACTTGACTTATTAGAATTGGTTGAACACTTGGTCCATATACCAGTTTATTAAAGAAATCATAATTTTATGAATAAGCTTACTCATAAAATAATACCAATTGCAATTTTTTGTTGTTGTTGAAATTTTTATGAATTTCATTTGGGGTTGAATTCAAATATGAACAAAAACCAAGAGATATAGGCTACCAATGCAAGGCTAATAGTCGAATAAAGGCTTTGGAAGTATTGTGACGAGAGCAGACCTGACCCTTGACAACCTAAGGCTTAGTCTGAAAATTTTCAGACTAAGCAAGTTAAATCGAGTCTAAATATTATCGTGAGTAACTGTTATTAACATCTCTGCACAGGATTCATTCAACGAATCTCTTGGGAAGGTAAACAACCTAAAGACATATCTAACGTGAGAACCTACCTCACTAACTAATTAAATCTAAATATATCAATTATCGACCTTTGAGAAAATACAATAAAATAAACTCCTAACAGTTACCAATCTGACTTATCAACTAGAAATCCATAAACAATTAAGTAATTAAAAGTAATACAGGGCAATCAGGTTCTGTAGAGACTTTATTCATAAGTTTAAGGATTTTAAGGGTTGAAATTAACAACATGAAAAGTTTAATTAATATTTCTAGAGAAATTAGTCAAGAGAGAAATCTAACTAGTAGCATTGTTAAGGTGGACCTTCCTCGTCAAGATCGGAGCTAGAAAAATTAAAGACCCGTTCCCAACAATTCAAGGGTGTGTTGTCACAATACATTATCCGTCGCTTCCCTCAATCCAGATAGGTTAACATTTCAATATAAAGACAAAAGGGACTTCTACAATACAATTGAGGATTTTATTTATGAAGCTTCTTTGCTGGGGAGTGTTGGAGTTGAACTCCGTCGTTGAGGACTCGAACAGTGTGTGTGAAAATAAATCAAGAGACTATGTAGAAATAGATGATCAATCTCGACTAAGTTATGTTCTTGGTGTGTGGGTAACAAAACAAAATTACGGTAACCTTCAGAATTCATTTACATGTCTAAATGTACATCTTTTTATAACTAATCTGCAGGAAACCAATGAAATGATGCTGAAGGATACAACAATCAACTCAGTAAATAATTTAAGGAGTGTTTTAGTCAAGAGGTAATTAAATGATGACTACCGAACGCTTTATTTCTTTTGATACGATTAGTCGACGATATTGATCGCTAGTTCACAAGGGAAAAAGATCAATATTACCACAATTCTTTTCATAATACAAAACCATAAATTTAGGACATAAAATTTCACTTCGACAATAGCACATATGCACATAAATTAAAACAATAATCATTTAAAATATCAGAATAAGCATGTCCATCTGATAGTTTCTAGTCTTTCCTCCATCTGTCATACCACAATTTTGCATGGGAAGTATGTGGAAATCATGTTCCTGGTAGACGAGACTTGTCTCTTTAATTGTGAATTCATACACCAACCTAAGCATGGACCAGACTATGCAGGAAGTAAGAAGCTATTCAGAGAATCTACTCCTTCGCTATATCAATCCGATGTTTTCCCCGTCTCCATCCAACTGCATATTAATCATATAAAACAAGAGCCCCGAGAACAACTGCCCGAAGCTTCCCCGCCTGGAGTGGAGTGATTTCAACTGGCTCCTCCTTCCTGTTCTTGAATGGCTCTATCACCTCGTTCTCATTGAACAACTCTATCACCTGGTGCTCCTTGTAAGAATTGAAATTATCCATTTTCAGTCAGCATATTTGCTTGCTCAACACCACTGAAGGCATATTTTTGGCTGGGGAGAGGACGAGAGGGCAGGGTTTCTCTTCAAGCCTCTCTTTTCTCTTCAAGTGAGGGGCGAACATGGCTATAAATTAGCTGGTAATTTTATATGCGTGAATCTTGCATTGTACTGGTGAATTCTACAGCAATAACATAGCATTATATTGGAAATTTTGAACTAATGAACTTATAAAATGACTGGTAAATGCATTTTACCCATTATCTCCGGTAAATTCAATTTCTATTATGTATGGAATTTTGTGTGGCACTCTGAAATGAATATGATGAATCCAATATTTAGAATTTTGTATAAATCTGTATGTAAGCAAGCATACTATATAAATCTGATTCAATCTGCTATTTTTAAATTTTGGAAACTATGGCCAGGACACTATTATGAGGCCATAACTCGGTAGATGTTCTCTAAAATGAACATTATAGGCATATAAAAAAAGTCAAGTTAAGGATAGGTAGGTTAAATCTATAGGTCTGTACTCTTGAAGATCAGACTCAATCGACAATTACTGGTTACCAGATATACATGTATTTTTGTATGTTTTGTATAAATAATAAATATACACCCTAAAATATATATGTATATATAATAGCTAGATCAAAATAGAATCTTGCCAGACCCTAAAAATCCCTCGTTCTCTACCAAAGTATTAAATTATCTATTGACTTTAAACAACAATACATCTAAAATGATCCAAGCTTACCAGAGATTGGCATCTTAGAGACGAAACTGAAAATTTATAGATTGCACTTGGAATAGTTTATGGGTTAGTGCAAAACAAGGCCTTGGGGGATAAAATAGAAATAGGAACCAACAATGCTTCCTGAATAAATAAGTCCAGTGTTGGGGTATGTAAAGTGATTCCCAATGTGTGTGACCATTAATAATTCATGTATACCGATATCAAACCAAATACAACAAGTATAAGACATTAACAACAGAGCATTATGTAACAAACCTCCCATTTGTCACGGCATCAAGCCTCTCCTAACAAGTGCAATTTTTTTTTGTGTGTGTGTGTGTATGAAGGTAAACATGACATTATACTCAACAATGCAACACGACGACGAACCTACGCAAGAAAATCTCGCAACCACAACATGATGACCTGAAAAGAACAAGAATGACTACCCGTCCGTCCTACCCTGTAATGGTTAGGACCTCCAGGACACATAAGCAATGCTCAAGCCCAGATTCCCATCGATCTTGACCATTTAAGGTCTCAGGGCTGGCGACTATTCTGAGGAACAAGGAGGTATCTAGGTTTCCTCAATCCCATCATAAGCATCAATTCAAGACTATATTATCGACCATACTTAACCTTCAATTCCTTATGGTGCAAAAAAATAATATAATATGATTAATCAATCCGTTACGCAATATTAAATACAATTGAGCACGAGGATAATACATGTAGAATAACAAGAAACACAAGAGCATAACTACAATTTTTGAATTTGATATAAATCTACTCTGATCATGATTAGTAACTTGTTGAAATCAGGTTCATTCAAGTCAAGCATCACTTATCAAGTGATTCAACTCATGTAACAAGTACAACTCCTATGTAGCTCACTATGTATCATAAAGAAATAAATTATCTTACTTAAGTGATAAATTAAGAATTCAATACCAAATTCCATATCCATTTTTTACAAGGTAATCATAAAAATATCAACTTAATGAACAATTAATGGAAGTAAAAGCTTCTTTATACATCCATTAAAAGAATTAAAAAGATCAACACCTATTAACAATATATAAGACTTCAATGCTAAATTACATTTCCTATTACAAGGTACCATAAGAAGATGCCAATCTTTTTAAGTAGTACATAAAGATATCAATGCCACCTTACACGTCCATTTATAAGGTATAAAGGATTCAATCATAATGAAAAATAAGGAAAGATCCCAAGCTACCTTACAATCCATTAAAAGAACTATAAGAAGATCAATCCAAAATTAGGAATTAATTAAGATAATTTACATGCTAACTTACATATCTATATAAGGATTTTAATGAAGATTGAATCTTAATTAAATAATGCAAATTAAGAACTCAATGTTAACTTATAATTCCATTTAAAGAATTAAGAAGGACCCATACAATAAAACAAAGAAACAAGAAAATTCCATTAAACATAATTAAGGAAGACCCAATCTTATTTACTATATTCAAGTACTCGAATGCTAACTTAAAAATCCAAATTACTATCAAGAGATTACATCATAATATATAAGGTGTAAGGACTTCATAGCTACCTTGCATATTCTTTAGTGGAACTAAAGGAAAATCAATTATAAAAGCAAATAAACAAGTTAAGCTATTTTCCTTTATATTAAGTAATTAAAGAAGTTTAACATGTGAAGAATTATGTAAAAGTCTCTAAATGCCAACTGACACATCCATAGGTAAGGGTTAAAAATCACTTCCATAAGCAATAAGGTAGTCATGTCAAATTGTTTTACTCAACTATGTTTATAGGTAAGGGTTAAAAATCACTTCCATAAGCAATAAGGTAGTCATGTCAAATTGTTTTACTCAACTATGTTTTAAAGGTGGGAGGATATTTACATAGAGGATACTAAAGTTCCAGAATCTGATCCAGCTAATGATCCAACACCTAATCCAAACCTTAAACTGGTGCACAACACACTTCGGAGTCGATTCCAACCCTCAATTCGGAAAATAAATTTCTGATATCTTGTAATTTTATTCGACATGCAACAAATAAGATATTAATGATTGCTTAACCTTTAAGGAAAATAGACAGTCATTCATGTTCTTAAACAGGCAAAAATTGTATCCTTACACAGCAAAAACGGATGCTTTTAAACATGCGGAATTTGTATTCCTTACACGACAAATCCTATGCTTTAAAAACGAGTGGATTTGTATTCTTTACACAGAAATTTTGGATGCTTTCAGATAGGCGAAATCGTATCCTTTAGCATGCAAAATGCTGTCAACTAGCAGGCTCTCCATGAAATGCATAGACTTGTTTCCAATAAAAATTTAAACAATGAATTCGCTGAAAAAGGGAAATGACTACTCCACCATTATCTAACACGATTTGCAAGGAAATGTTTAGAACACAAATTGTACAGTTTGCAGAGGTAAAGGAGGGAACCAACAATATATAGGTACGCATTTAGCAGAGGGAATGGCTACGTATCCATACATAAAAACGAATCACAGTGGAAAGATTAACACAACCAATACAGAGACGCGAATTGCAGAGGGAAGGACCCTACAACTGTTACACAAAATTTACATGGTTAAACTTGTCAGTTAAGCAATGAGGACAAAAGGTAAAAGAAAACGCTCAATAAGAACTCGCCCAAAAAGGTCAAAGAAATTCTCAGACATATCTTCCAGCAATAAAATGTTTCATTAAAAATTACAGCAGATGTCAACTTCTAGCCATAACATGCCTTCATCCAAAAACGCAGAGTAATATTGATACAGCCATTACCTAAACACGATTTGCAGGGAAATGTTCGCACAACCTATGCATAAAAACAATCACAGAGTTACGGTTTAAAATTATCACAAGTTACATTCACTGCAGTAAATTTTCTTGTTACATCATTACCCAATCTTAATAGCAGAGGAAATACTATATATTTGTTGGCGAATTACAACTCAGAGGTAAGATATTTTTTTTCATCCACTACATAACGCCAATCGTAGAAGTGATAAAACAAGTCAATCCAACAAGAACCCAAACACCGATCGAAGACAATACCCCCCGTTTTTTTTTTTTTCTCGGGATACCAATTATAAAGAGAAGCTGACAATAGTAAGAGAATGCCAGGGTCTTAAGGGTAACTCATCGAAAGGATCGCGGGATTCTATTAGTCAAGGCGCTGAGAAATAAACATCAAGGAAGCAAGATAACCCATACGCGGAGGTCGTACTGGAAGGCGCAAGTCAACAATCAGGCAAGACAATAACGGAGGTAGATGGCTAATAGGTGCGTCCTTCGCTCATCATCCTTGCACAAAAAAGCAGGGCGTTGAGATCCATAGGTCTTTTAACGCTAAGGTGACGACCGTAGATCAGGCTCCTGACCAACTGCTCAGGTAAGGACTGGCGAGCTAGGGATGAAAGGAAAACAATCGCATGGGTCACAATCAACACACAGGGTGGTCACGGCATGCGGGTAGGCGAAGGTCACGGGAAATCAATCAACTAGGCTATAAAAATTTCAGTCATGAAACTAGACAATCAGTTACCTACCCAATAAACATGTAGATCTAAATCATAATTTCTACCACAATCTACCATTCAACGAAGAAAGTGTATCGTTGCTTGTTCGCCTGCTCCGAGTGACGTCCGCGTGCTCCGTGCAACTTCCGCTCGCCGACCGTCGAGACCTCACCGGTATCTCCCAGCCAATGCTAGGGGTACTCTTCTTCCCCCTTAGCCCCCAGAGCCGCAAAGGGGCCACACACACTATCCATAAATTTAGTCTAGCTCCCAGCTCGCCTCACAAGGCTGAGGTACCACTCATCTCCGAGCTGGGTATCCAAACTCCCCACAAGTAAATCAGTCAAGTCGATATTTCTGCAGCATAATGTTACTCAAATAGAAGATGATTCTTCATCCTTATCCTTCCTTTATTTTATAGAGTTTCGAACTTCCTTTCTTTCTTAAAATCTCATTTAATTAAAGTTTTAAAATAAATTCCTAAAATTTCTCTCCGTACAAGTGTCCCCCATCCCGTACATTCCTCCATAAATTAATTTCTTTAATTAAGTAATTATCTTTATTTCCCTCACCCACCTAGAGTTACTCCTAGAATCACTCCTAGGTCTCCCTAGATTCCCTTACAGGTTTTAAAGGCTTTCCCTATTATGAAATTGCTAATTCAGTTTAAAATTAGAAAGCTGTTAAATGTGGATTCTTTACTAAGTTGCCTTCCTGCTTTTTCCCTTAAGTTCCCCTTTTTCCTTTTTATGTTACCTCCTTTCCCTAGTTTCCTATTTTTTTTTATTTTCCCTCTTTCCCCTTTTACTTAGAACTCAAAAAGGCAGGTGTGGAATCTAACCCCTTTTCCCTTTTATCATTAATTTA
>JASDQU010108618.1:161152-174541 GCA_032191745.1 Picea mariana
ATGTGGGAGACTAAGGGCTTCTAAGGAATAAGGCCCCTGCCTTATTGTGTGCCCCTTAGAATCATCGTGAGCGACTGTCACAGTCTGCCCTCACAGCATCGTCGGTCTTCTCGAACTTGGTAAACGTTAACCTACAGTTCGAGCCACGACGGGAGTGCTAGTAGGCTATGGCAGGGCTGCTGTCCACACCTCTCCCTCAATATCTCTGGTAGTCATGTGCGACCCCTTTACTCCATATGTGAGTCTGGTCGACAAGCTATCGTCAGCCTGCATCATTAACAAATCATGTCAGAACATATCCATATCATATCATCTAGTCAGATGTACTAATATCACAGTAAAACAATCAAACCCCAATGGCACACTCCCTGACTCGATCCGGAGTCCAAGGGGTTCTATCAATGCCTCTACATCCTCAAGGTCCAAAACCCTACACACTCAGTAAAACCAAGTCAGTAGCATCTGTCTATGTCAATGTAGTAAAACAACATGTCATCTACCCATAATGCATCATAATCAAAGTCAAATGTTTTAATAGCATAATAATCCGGATCACTTGCAAGCAAGTGTCCTCACAGAAGAAGTTTGCTCAGTGCGCTAGATCGGGATGTTACATACACCCCCTCTTAGTCTAAACTTCATCCCGAAGTTTCACAGTATAAATGTCGAAATAAGTGTATCATAGTATCATATGTCTAACTGTCAAACAAAAATGGAAACTGTTGGCGCATATCATATGCGTCCTCCCAGGTTGCCGAGTGCGGACTATAATTGTCCCACTGGACCTTGACCTAATCTACCGTTCAACATCGTAGCTGTCACGCGATGATCCAAGATGTGGACCAACTTAGCCGTGAGCGCCCCCTCGTTCGATACCTGCAAGGAACTCATGTCAATAACATGTGTAGGATCACTAATATAATGTCTCAAAATAGATACATGAAAAACATCATGCATACGCTTCAAGGAATTAGGCAAGGCTAGTCGATAGGCCACGGGCCCCTTTCTCTCCACAATCTCGAAGGGTCCCACGAACCTAGGAGAGATTTTAGCTCCCTTCCCAAACTTGATCGAACTCTTATGTGGTTTAACCAGCAAGAAGACTCGATCGTCGACCTCGTAACTACGATCAACACGGCGCGCATCGACATAACTATTCTGTCGATCATCCTTTGTCTTATTGTTTTCATTTTCTCTTCCATTTCTTGGATTGCTTCTGGTCCCACCAGGACCCTATCCTCAAGTCGATCACAACTTAAAGGTGTCCGACATGGTCGCCCATAAATAAACTCAAAAGGCGCCATTTTAATGGTGCTTTGCTAACTGTTGTTGTAAGCGAACTCCACTAGTGGCAAGAATTCTTCCCAACGCTTTTATTGGTCCATCACATACATGTGCAACATGTCCTCCAAGATTTGGTTCATTCGTTCGGTCTACCTGTCAGTCTCTGGGTTATATGTCGTACTAAATTTAAGTTGGGTTCCCAAGGCCTCTTGGAAACTCGTCCAAAATCATCCAGTAAACACCAATCCTCGATCGGATATAATCCTCTTAGGCACACCATGTAGCCTCACAATCTCACTGATGAAAACTCTAGCTATGTCAGGTGCCTGATATGTGGTACGCACAGGAATAAAGTGAGCACTCTTTGTCAGAGTGTCTACTACTACGAAAATCGAGTCATGTCTCCTTGCTGTCAGTGGCAATCCCACAATAAAATCCATCAAAATAACCTCCCATTTCGATTTCGAAATGGCATGTGATTGTAGTAATCCTGCTGGGTGTCTATGTTCAGCTTTTACCTGCTGACATTCTAAACATCTGGCCACATAGTTGACTATGTCTGCCTTCATTCCCTTCCAGAAGAATAAGGGTTTAAGGTCAGCCCTCATCTTCATGACTCCCAGATGAGCCATGTATACTGATCTATGAGCCTCACTTAGGATCAACATCCTCAACTCATCGTTTGGTGGTACGTAGATCCAACTTTTAAACCTTAATAAACCGTCGCTATCAAACGAAAATCCTGCAAATCGTGGTACCATCATTGTGTTTTGTCCGATAAATCCCTCGACCTCTTTGTACCAGTCATCCTCACGCTGTAAAGTTAGTATCTTTTCACGTAGATTCATCTGCAGTGGAAACAACGAAAAGATGTGTGGTCTTCGACTCAAGGCATCCGCCACTTGGTTCATTGTTCCCTTTATGTAAGTAATCTCAAAGTTGTACTTGCTAAGAAATTCAGACCAACGTCGTTGTCGCGCATTCAGTTCGCTTTGTGTAAAAATGTGTTGTAGTCCACAATGGTCAGTCTTTAATTCAAATTTTCTTCCAACAAGGTAGTGTCTCCAAACCTTCAAGGCATATACGATGGATAATAACTCCAAATCGTGCGTCGCGTAGTTCTCCTCATGCCTTCTCTGTTTCCTCGAAATGTAAGTGATTACTCGTCCATCTTGTATCAAGACTCCACCTAAGCCTTCCTTGGATGTGTTAGTGCATACCAAGAAGTCTGCGTCCATGTCAGGGACCTTTAGTATTAGTGTTGTTGTCAACAATTCCTTGAGCCTCTGAAATGCTTCCGCGCATTTCTCAGTCCAACAAACTTCTTGTTCTTCTTTTGCAACTCTGTGATCGGACTTGCTATCTTCGAAAATCCCTCGACGAACCGTCGATAGTATCCTTTTAAACCCATGAAGCTACGCACTTCCGGGACATTCGTCGGCGCAGGCCATTCCATAATAGCCTCGACCTTGGCTAGATCCATGCTGATGCCTTCGCCGGAGATGACATGCCCTAATTAGTGAATCTTCGATTGATAAAATGAGCATTTGGACAACTTCCCATACAATTTTTTCTCTCGCAAACACTGTAGTACCAAGTGCAAGTGCTCGTCATGCTCCTCCATCATATGAGAGTAAATCAAAATATCGTCGATGAACACTTGGACGAACTTGTCCAAGTACTCGCAGAACACCCCATTCATCAAACTCATAAATACCCCTAGGGCGTTTGTCAGTCCAAATGGTAAAATAGTAAACTCGTAATGTCCAAACCTCGTCTTAAAGGTGGTCTTAGGGACATCATCCTCCTTGATACGCAACTGATGATACCCTGATCGAAAATCAATCTTGGAGAACACCGTCGCACCCTTCATTTGATCGAACAGATCATCAATTCTTGGCAAGGGATACTAATTCTTGATCGTGGCCTTGTTCAGTTGATGGTAGTCAATGCAAAGCCTCCACGATCTGTCCTTCTTTCATATGAAAATAATAGGTGCACCCCACGGTGACACACTAGGATGTATCAGTCCCAGGTCCAGCAACTGCTTCAATTGCATTTTCAACTCTTGTAACTCTGGGGTCGACATCCAATAAGGCGTTCTTACTATCGGTTCAATCCCTAGTTTTAGTTCTATGGTAAACTCCAACTCCCTCTCTGGCGGCATCCCAGGTAACTCCTCTGGAAATACGTCCGTGAACTCCTTTACCACTAGAAGGTGTTCTAGAATTTCCTCTACTCCCTTCTCGTTTAACGCAAGGATCACATAAATCTTGCACCCCTTGTGCATACTCTTCCATAGATGTAAGGAAGAGATGAACCTCAGGGAAACTCCTTGGTTCCTTCCTACAATCACCCATCTCTGTCCCTCGTCATCGACCAAGCTCAACCATTTTGTCTTACAGTTGAGTATCGCCTCATGCATTTCCAACTAGTATATACCAATCACAACATCATACGATCCTAGGATTGTGACGTACATGTTTTCCCTTATGACAAACTCTCCCAGGTTAAGGACACAGCTCGTAACCTTTCCTCCAACTTTTTTTTGGCTCCCGAAGCCATCTCTACGAAGCTAAAGTCGTCCTGTTCGACTGCCTTTACCTTAATCCTTTTTAGTGTTGCACCAGAAATGAAACTCTCGGTAGCACCGGGATCTATCAAAATACTAAGGGTCTGGTCAGAAATGGTACCTGTCGTCTTGAGCATAGTCGACTGGTGCTCTGCCTGGCGGTTATTCACCACTACATGAATCCGACGTGCCTTGCCCATATCTCCCACGGTAGTGGGTCCGGCTGATCTAGACGCTCTAGTCCTCTTCACCAGGCAATCGCGCTGGTAGTGTGGCTCCCCACATGTCCAACACCCCTTCTTCAGCCCAGTAGTCCTGGTACCCGAAGTAGAAGATGACGGCCCATCGACCTGGAATCCTGGTCTGTTCTGTTGAACAGGCCTAAACTGCTGTTGTTGCGGGCAATGCAGCTGCTGATGCTGTGGTCCTCGATAAGGTGTCCATTGTTGAGGCATCGGTCGTCGGGGTGTAGTGAAAGTGTATCCCCTCTAGAAGCCACGATATCCTGGCGTATGTCTGGCTAGTGTCTGATGCTGCTGTGCTCCAGATGAAACCTACCCTACTGGTCTCGCTGGAGTCCTGGTCTAACCCCCATTGATAAGCTCCTCCTCTGCTATGAGGACCTTCTGGACGACATCATGCAAGGTTTGAGGCATCAAAATCATAACCTTTGCACGCAGGTTTCCGTTAAGGCCGAATACGAACCTGTTAACCTTAAGTTTCTCAATGTTAAGGTGTGGAGCATACCAGAGCAGCTCCATAAAATGGGCCTCGTACTCGGGCACCGTACGACCTCCTTGTCGTAAGGTGTTGAACTCCTTGAGCTGACGTTCAATAAATTCCTCTGAAAGGTACCTCTCTTGGAACCGTTCCTCGAACAGTTCCCATGACACGTCTTCGAAGACCATGTTCAACTATCGTAGGAGCATCTTCCACCATAGAATATCACTCCCCTTCAGTTGAAATACTGCCATGCGGACCTTCATGTTGGAGGTATAATCGTGAAGTGCGAAGCACATCTCCATATTCTCCAACCATGCCTCGGCGGCTGCGCTGTCCGAGGCACCGAAGAACTCGGGAAATTTGACCTTCTTGAGTTCACGATGACTGCTACCAGTACTGACCGGAGCGCATGGTGGAACTTCAGTGGGTGCTGGTGCCCTAGCCTCATCTCTTTCCAAACGGTTGATCAGTGCCTCAGACATGCGCTGAAAAGATCTCATCATTCTGACTACATCGCCAACTGCTATCTGCTCCTGTACGAGAACTTGCTCGTCTCCCTGGGGGTTACACCCCTCAGGTGTGGATGCTACTAGAGGTGTCACGTCTCCTCCCCTACCACCCCATCATCTACCTCTGCGGCGTACTCTAACCATGATTACCTACACGAACACAAGTCAACTTGATCAGCAACAGTATAATCAATCATTCACATCAACGAAAGCCGTAGCGATCCCAAGTTGCGGGTTGAACCCGCTTTGATACCATATGTAACAAACCTCCCATTCTTCACGACATCAAGCCTCTCCTAACAAGTGCAAATTTTTTTTTTTTGTGTGTGTGTATGAAGGTAAACATGACATTATACTCAACAATGCAACACGACGACGAACTTGCGCAAGCAACTCTCGCAACCACAACATGACGACCTGACAAGAACAAGAACGACTACCCGCCCGTCCTACCCTGCAATGGTTAGGACCTCCGGGACACATAAGCAGTGCTCAAGCCCAAGTTCCCATCGATCTTGACCATTTAAGGTCTCAGGGATGGCGACTGTTCTGAGGAACAAGGAGGCATCTAGGTCCCCTCAATCCCATCATAAAGCGTCAATTCAAGACTATATTATCAACCATACTTAACCTTCAATTCCTCATGGTGCAAAAAAATAATTTACTGTGATTAATCAATCTGTTACGCAATATTAAATACAATTGAGCACGAGGATAATACATGAAGAATAACAAGAAACACAAGAGCATAACTACAATTTTTTAATTTGATATAAATCTATTCTAATCATGATTACTAACTTGTTAAGATCAGGGTCATTCAAGTCAAGCATCACTTATCAAGTGATTCAACTCATGTAACAAGTACAACTCCTATGTAGCTCACTATGTATCATAAAAAAATGAATTATCTTACTTAAGTGATAAATTAAGAATTCAATACCAAATTCCATATCCATTTTTTACAAGGTAATCATAAAACAATTAATGGAAGTAAAGGCTACTTTATACATCCATTAAAAGAATTAAAAAGATCAACACCTATTAACAATATATAAGACTTCAATGCTAAATTACATTTCCTATTACAAGGTACCATAAGAAGATCCCAATCTTTTTAAGTAGTACATAAAGATATCAATGCCACCTTACACGTCCATTTATAAGGTATAAAGGATTCAATCATAATGAAAAATAAGGAAAGATCCCAAGCTACCTTACAATCCATTAAAAGAACTATAAGAAGATCAATCCAAAATTAGGAATTAATTAAGATAATTTACATGCTAACTTACATATCTATATAAGGATTTTAATGAAGATTGAATCTTAATTAAATAATGCAAATTAAGAACTCAATGTTGACTTATAATTCCATTTAAAGAATTAGGAAGGACCCATACAATAAAACAAAGAAACGTGCAATTCCATTAAAAGGAATTAAGGAAAACCCAATCTTATTTACTATATTCAAGTACTCGAATGCTAACTTTAAAATCCAAATTACTATCAAGAGATCACATCATAATATATAAGGTGTAAGGACTTCATAATAGCAACTAAAAGAAAATAAATAAGTTAAGCTATTTTCCTTTATATTAAGTAATTAAAGAAGTTTAACATGTGAAGAATTATGTAAAAGTCTCTAAATGCCAACTGACACATCCATAGGTAAGGGTTAAAAATCACTTCCATAAGCAATAAGGTAGTCATGTCAAATTGTTTTACTCAACTATGTTTTAAAGGTGGGAGGATATTTACATAGAGGATACTAAAGTTCCAGAATCCGATCCAGCTAATGATCCAACACCTAATCCAAACCTTAATCTGGCGCACAACACATTCCGGAGTTGATTCCAACCCTCAATTCGGAAAATAAATTTCTAATATCTTGTAATTTAATTCGACATGCAATGAATAAGATATCAATGATTGCTTAACCTTTAAGGAAAATAGACAGTCATTCATGTTCTTAAACAGGCAAAAATTGTATCCTTACACAGCAAAAACAAATGCTTTTAAACAGGTGGAATTTGTATTCCTTACTCAGCAAATCCTATGCTTTAAAAACGGGTGAATTTGTATTCTTTACATGGCAATTTCAGATGCTTTCAGACAGGCGAAATCGTATCCTTTAACAGGAAAAATGCTATCAACTAGCAGTCTTTCCATGAAACGGATAGACTTGTTTCCAATAAAAATTTAAACAATGAATTCGCTGAAAAAGGGAAATGACTACTCCATCGTTATCTAACATGATTTGCAGAGAAATGTTTAGACAACAAATTTTACAGTTCGCAGAGGTGAAGGAGGGAACCAACAATACATAGGTATGCATTTAGCAGAGGGAATGGCTACATAGCCATACATAAAAACGAATCGCAGTGGCAAGGTTAACACAGCCAATACAGAGACGCGAATTGCCGAGGGAAGGACCCTACAGCCGTTACACAAAATTTACATGGTTAAACTTTCCAGTTAAGCGATGAGGACGAAAGGTAAAAGAAAACGCTCAATAAGAACTCACCCAGAAAGGTCAAAGAAATTCTCAGACATATCTTCCAGCAATAAAATGTTTCATTCAAAATTACAACATATGTCAACTTCCAGCCATAACATGCCTTCATCCAAAAACGCAGAGTAATATTGATACAACCATTACCTAAACACGATTTGCAGAGAAATGTTTGCACAGCCTATGCATAAAAACAATCATAGAGTTACAGTTTAAAATTATCACAAGTTACATTCGCTGCAGTAAATTTTCTTGTTACATCATTACCCAATCTTAATAGCAGAGGCAATACTATATATCTGCTGCCGAATTACAACTCAAAGGTAAGATATTTTTTTCATCCACTACATAACACCAATCGTAGAAGTGATAAAACAAGCTAATCCAACAAGAACCCAAACGCCGATCGAAGGCAATACCCTTTTTTTTTCTTGGGATACCAATTATAAAGAGAAGCTAACAATAGTAAGAGAATGCCAGGGTCTTAAGGGTAACTCATCGAAAGGATCGCAGGCTTCTATCAGTCAAGGCACCGATAAATAAACATTAAGGAAGCAAGATAACCCATACGTGGAGGCCGTACCGGAAGGCGCAAGTCAACAATCAAGAAAGATAATAATGGAGGTAGACAGCTAGCAGGTGCGTCCTTCGCTCACCATCCTTGCACAGAAAAGCAGGGCGTTGAGATCCATAGGTCTTTTAACGCTAAGGCGACGATCGTAGATCAGGCTTCTGGTCGACTGCTCAGGCAAGGACTAGCGAGCTAGGGACGAAAGGAAAACAATCGCATGGGTCACAATCAACACACAGGGTGGTCACGACATGTGGGTAGACAAAGGTCATGGGAAATCAATCAACCAATCAATCAACTAGGCTATAAAAAAATCATTCATGAAACTAGACATTTAGTTACCTACCCAATAAACATGCAGATCTAAATCATAATTCCTTCCACAATCTACCATTCAACGAAGAAAGTGTACCATTTCCTATTCGCCTGCTCCGAGTGACATCTGTGTGCTCCGTGAAACTCCCACTCGCCAACCGTCGAGACCTCACCGGTACCTCCCAGCCAATGCTAGGGGTACTCTTCTTCCCCCTTAGCCCCCCGAGATGCAAAGGGGCCACACACACTATCCAGAGATTTAGTCTAGCTCCCAGCTCGCCTCGCAAGGCCGAGCTACCACTCCTCTCCGAGCTAGGTATCCCAACTCCCCACAAGTAAATCAGTCAAGTCAATATTTCTGCAGCGTAACATTACTCAAATAGAAGATGATTCTCCATCCTTCTCCTTCTTTTATTTTATAGAGTTTCAAACTTCCTTTCTTTCCTAAAATGTCATTTAATTAAAGTTTTAAAATAAATTCCTAAAATTTCCTCTCCGTAAAAGTAGCCCCCATCCCCTACATTCCTACATAGATTAATTTCTTTAATTAAGTAATTATCTTTATTTCCCTCACCCACCTAGAGTTACTCCTAGAATCACTCCTAGGTGTCCCTAGATTCTCTTACAGGTTTTAAAGACTTTCCCTATTATGAAATTGCTAATTCAGTTTAAAATTATAAATCTCTTAAATGTGGATTCTTTACTAAGTTGCCTTCTTGCTTTTTCCCTTAAGTTCCCCTTTTTCCTTTTTATGTTACCTCCTTTCCCTAGTTTCCTAATTTTTTTTTTTTCCCTCGTTCCCCTTTTACTTAGAACTCAAAAGGCAGGTGTGGAATATAACCCCTTTTCCCTTTAATCCTTAATTTAGTATCTTTTAAATTATCAAATGATAAAATAATTAATTCCCTCTTTACTTTTTATATCCACGGATTTTATTTCTTATGAATAATTTAATTTCTTACTCCCTTCATGTTACAAAATTTTATGAAGACCATAATTATTACTTAAGTGGGTTTTATTTTAAATTTTATTATTTTATTTTATTTTATCTATTTATTTTTTTATTTTTAATTATTATATATATATATATATATTTTAAAGGTAGACAAAATTTTACCCCTAGCGAAATTTTAGACTTAGTACTTAGATTTTGTACTGGGCGACATTTAATTAGGGAAATTGTTTTAAAATTTCTTAACCTATTATTTGCCTTAGGGCCATCTAGGTTCATCCCTCTATCATCATCATTGTGACGTGCCCTTCAGGATGCACTAGGTGCTCCAAGGGTGTCACTCGCCTCATCTGTTCCCTTGCGCGACATGCCCTTCAGGACGCATTACGTGCTCCAAGGGTGCCACTCGCCTCTTGATTGATTGGTAGACATCAATAACCCCTGGAGTCAACACTCCGCCAGGTGAACTTGTGGGAGACCAAGGGATTCTAAGGAATAAGGCCCCTGCCTTATTGCGCGCCCCTTAGAATCATCGTGAGAAACTGTCGCAGTTTGCCTTCACGGCATCGTCGGTCCTCTCGAACTAGGTAATCGTTAACCTACAGTTCGATCCACGGTGGGAGTGCTAGTAGGCTATGGTAGGGCTATTGTCCACACCTCTCCCTCAATATATCTGGTTGTCGTGTGCGACCCCTTTACTCCATATGTGAGTCTGGTCGACAAGCTATCGTCATCCTGCATCATCAACAAATCATGTCAGAACATATCCATATCATATCAGTAAGTCATATGCACTAATATCACAGTAAAACAATCAAACCCCAATGGCACACTCCCTGACTCGATCCGGAGTCCAAGGGGTTCCATCAATGCCTCTGCATCCTCAAGGTCCAAAACCCTGCACATTCAGTAAAACCAAGTCAGTAGCACCTGTCTATGTCAATGTAGTAAAACAACATGTCATCTACCCATAACGCATCATAATCAAAGTCAAATGTTTTAATAGCATAATAATTTGGATCACTTGTGAGCAAGTATCCTCAAAGAATAGGTTTGCTCAGTGCGCCAGAGTGGGATGTTACATATTAGCTAATCAATATGCCGCAATCTACTTAGCGTAACCAACTGTAAGTATCAACTCTTGCAGATAATAAGTTCGGATAGTTAAAAAGAGGATTTAATGAGGCTGGCAATTCCTTGCCCAGCCGATGCAATCAGGCAAGCGCAGTATGCACATGTGACCCGTATGAACCAGGAAAAAAGGAATAAGAACTGGAGAATGTGAATTTTTGGAGCATTGGTGAGAGCAAGGAGGTTCCACCAATAGCTTGGGCTTGATAATAGCGGCACCGATGATTGGGACAAAGGGACAACAGACTGCTAAAGAGGTAAGAGAATAGGTGATTTCAACTGCCTCCTCCTTCCTGTTCTTGAATGACTGATTTTAGTCCTTCTTAGGCCCTTCAAAGCAGTATTCATAAGATATACTACAAAATTAGGGGTGCCTTGATATATTTGAGAATGATTAGAGACTCGCAGACAAGACCGCCATTGTGGAAGAGGATAGGTACATACCTTCTCCCTTTGCATTCTTCTTGTTTAAGTAGAGGAGCATTCTTCTAAACCTCAATGCCCCCTTGCAGTTTCACGAATCTTGGGTTCTTTCTTGTCAGCTTTGCTCAGAACTACCTTGTAAAAAGAAAGTGTGATAAGTGTGTTGTTGAGGAGAAGCGAAGGTTTTTCCTCGGAATTGCACTGAAAACAGAGAATTATTCATGCATGTTGGAGGAGAGTAAGCAACTCATCTTGTACTTAGTCCAGAACTTCCATCGCAGCTCAAGTCACACAGCTCCGGACATAGTTGCTTGGGATTCAACTAATAGGTAAGTACAAAAGGGGTATGAGAGGTTTGCATGGTGGCAGGTTTGCATGGCGGTGTAGGTGGCAGTCGTAGATCAACTCACTATGGACTATGCTACTATGCATTGGAAAGAGATTCAATCTTTAACATTTAATGTTAAGCAGTAATGCTAGAGTTATTTCTAGCATTACTTTGTTGGACAAAATCCACTATGAAAATGCATGCTTTAAATCAACATAGACTAAGCTATCTTCTCCCTTGACCTCGGGAAGAGGCCAAATAAGACCTCCAACTTACAACTTAGGATAAAAAGGCAAAGTGCAGTTTCAAAAAATTATGGATTTGCCAAAACTTATGTTAAATGACTAATAATTCATTGGTTTGCATGCAGGTTTAATAGAAAAAATAAAATTGATTACTATTAGTCCCTACCAGCCCGAAGGGCAGGGACTAATAAGGATGACAATGTTCACAATTATCATGATTCTCTTCAACAATTGCTATTGTTGGTATATTGTTGGGGCAATTATATTAGTTTATTTAATAGCAAATAATTTATTTATTTGAATTAATTGCAAGTTATCTTAACTTAAAAGAAAATAATTTATTTATTTGAATTTATTGCAAGTTAACTTAACTTAAAAGCTTGTGGTTCTTGGTGAGTGCAGTACCCCGAAAACATTGCTAATAGGTTGTCTCTACAGTTTTTGATCTTTGTATACTTGTGAGCTTGTGTAAAATAAATGATGATGAATATAGATGAATGTGGCATGTTATAAGATTGACTCTGGATACATCATTCAATATCTAGATTTCTTTCCTAGATAACTAGTGACTACAGTTTTAGGCCATGTATGTCCGCATATGGAAGTATGTCAATAGAACATGGCTAGTAGTCCAATCATTACAAAGGTACAAAATTGATGGTATGAAGCAATTGTATCTTCAATGGATAAAGTGGTAGCTCATAATGGATGGTTGTGATGGAGCTTACTCTACGAGATGGATGGTTGTGATGGAGCTTAGTCTACTAGATTTCAAAATTGGCTAAAGATGCTAATGAAGACTCAACCAGAAAAAATATTAAGACAAGTATTAATTAAACGGGGATATTGGAGATATTAAGTCCTACTTGTCTTATCCTTAATATTTGATTTTAATTATTGTAATCTCTATGTAAGATGTTTGGTTAAGAGTTTGTTAGATCTTGACCCTATTTATGTGTGTGGTTGAGATATTATCTCAACAAATGGATTGTATGGCTAAGATATCCTATATATCTTAAGCCTAAACATGATGTATAAATTTGTGATGATAATAGAATACAAAATAGTTCATTTGTGTGCAATATTTTTCTAAATTTAATCATATTAATTCAAGAAACAAGATAGATGAAAAAAATGGTACGGAAATGACAAGCAAATGGGAATTTTTGTATTGATTTTATGAAAAGTTAAGCTTTAAATAATGAATGAGTAATATTGCATGTTACATCTTATAGTGAGTTTGGGTGGAAATAGAAATTGTTTTATATGGTAAGGATTTCTCTCATGAATAATGTATTGAGAGGGTGGTTCAACAAAAGGATTTTGGTATTTATCAAAATCTAGTGAAATTATGGGTATTCCTTAATATCCCACAAATGTACTTATAATAGTATTACTAACTTAAACCCATCTTAAACCTAGATCTATCAAGAACCTAGATGGATCAAATTTCTCAATATATAAATCTTTTATCATTTAATTTCATGTCATGTATTAATTCCATCATATATTAAATGATAAAAAAAATATGTCTTACTAAATAGGAATCCTCTAGGTGCTTGATATATTTGAGTTTAATATGATCTTGAAAACCAACTAAGAATCCTCAAGGATTTTTGCTCCAATATGGGTATGACTGTTAATAGAGATAAGAGTAAGGTCGTGATTATTAAATCCAATAAGATCCCTTATGATACCTTGGTATATGACAACAACAACTTGGAGGAAGTGACTTCGGGGGATGGAAAACTTATTATGGGCTTGAAAACAATTGTAAATCAATTGAACTTTGGAGTTGGGATAAGAAGAAACTCCTCTTTG
>JASDQU010108618.1:228603-239934 GCA_032191745.1 Picea mariana
TACTCTGTCAACATGTTGTACATGCTCTTCCAAATATTTTTTGTAGATTACTATGTCATCAAAAAATACTAACACAAATTTTCTAAGGAAGGGATTGAAAAGAGAATTCATCAAGATTTGAAATGTTGTAGGCACGTTAGTATGTCCAAATGATGTAACCAAAAAATCATAATGACCTTCATGTGTTATGAAATCTGTTTTGGGATTTCTTTCCTACTTCATTATGATTTAATGATATATAAATTGAAGATCCAACTTAATAAAGAAAATTTCTCCATGCAATTCATCAATGACATAAATAAGAAATTTATCTTTGATGGTCATTTTGTTGACTTGTCTATAATCTAGACACATATGCGATGAACCATCCTTTTTTGTAACCATCACCACTGATGAAGAGAAAGAACGTTGGCTAGGTTGAATGATGTTGACCTCTAACATTTCTTTGATCATATGCTCAATCTCACTCTTCTATTCATATGGATACATGTAAGGCCTAATGTTAGGTGGTACACTTCTTGGTTGAAAATGAATAACATGGTCATGATCTTGAGTAGGTGGAGGACCCTTAGGCATTTCTCCAAATACCTTGGAATAATTGTTGATAACTATTTGGAGATCCACTAGAGTAGAGGATATAGATGTTTGAACATCTAGTGAGCATAATTGTGCAATTACACCATGTTGTCCCTTTTTGAGTACTTTTGTCATGTTATTAGAGCTTATCATCTTATAGGGTTTCCCTTGGATACCTCTAAACTCATTTTCCTTTCCTTTTGAGGGAAATACCATGAAAATATATTGAAAATTAAGGGCCATTGTTCCCAATGATTGTAACCATTGGAACCCTAATACAAAATCAACACCACCCATTTGGATGGAAATCATGTGACTATCCAATAAATAATCCCCCATATTGAGCTTAATACTATGGCACTTATCAAAACAATTTATGGTACCTCCATCTGTAGTCATTACTTGAAACTATGGTGTTGGATATACAAAACCCATTACTTGAAACAATTATTCCCATTTAAAACTCATTACAAAACACTCAATGATAATCACAATAATGCAGGGAAGTAAGCAATAGAATATTCAACATCAATCACACACATGAAATATACAGAGACAAATATTCCTGAGGAAACCCATAAAGGGACAAAACCTCTTCTTCTTGATATGATAAGTAGTCTTTATTTTCTGTACATTATCATTCTTATGAGCACCAACTCCTTTTGAGGCTACCACCTCTGTTTTACAAGCAACAACTTGCTGAGAGCACCAACTCTCTGGTTTCTCTAGAACCCACTAGAAGGAAGCACCAACTCCCTTTGTGTTCCAACACCAACTGGATTGAAGCACCAACTTCTAGACACACAGGCACCAACCTGTACAAGTTGCAACTTGCTGAGAGAACAAACTCTTTGGATTCTCTAGTACCCACTAGAAGGAAGCACCATCTCCCTTTGTTCAAGCACCCACTTGAAACTCTGAGGACAAAAATCCTCCCTAGCACCACTCTACCACCCTGATTATAAATATTTGTTACTGAAATTTATACAGTGATACATTATTTAACAATGGCTTACAAGTCTTATCATTGTTTTGCTATGCTTCTCTGCTCTGCTTGCATCAGTGTATTCCTGGTCACATCTTCTTGCGCTTTATGTTCTTATTCTTTGTCTCTGCATGTGCACCTAGGATTTCTCTTCCTTTCTCATATATGTATCTATGTTCTATCTTTTTCTTTTGCGTCTCATGCTCTGTGCACCATTTCCATTCTATGCACTAGAACTCTTCTGTGCACTTCAGCTGCTGTGCACAGTATGCTTCTACCTGCATGAATAACTATCAAAATAAGAAACCATATCTTCTTTGTTTTGCGTATATTTATCATGCCAAGTCCTTCTCTAGATCATACACTCAACTCTTCATCCTCTCTGGCAATTATACTAAGTTTGTTCTTCATCAATGGTTGTTATCCTGAGATTCCTTGGCTTCTCTAGCAGTTACAGTCTTCAACACTTTTCCATCTGTCAATTGTATCTATGATGAGTCTTCATTCCACTGGCAGTTACCTCAAGACTCTTCAGCTCCTTTGGTGATCACCCTGAATCTCTTCGATTTCTCTGACAGATACAATCACTCTGTTTCATCAGTTACAGAAAGAACCTATGCACACTCATCCCTTTAGCGCCTTTTCCCTTCATGAAAAAACTTCACAGTGGGCACAAGATTTTCTTACTAAGCCCCTTCCTTTCACATGACCACCGACGGTGACCATTCACCAACCAATATGACTCTTCACGACTTCGCATTTTGGATTTTCTGTTGCGAGTCACCCTGACTCTCCCAACTGTCAATTTCCAAAGAAGAGCCTAGCAACGCTAGCTCCTTCCCTTATCTTCCGTTGATGTGACCACTGGCTGTGACTTGGGGCCAAGTACTTCGGGACTTCGCATTTCACATCTTTGGATGTGAGCCAACCTTGACTCTCCTGACTTCCAAACTCACACCTAGCAAGCACTAGCTCTGTTCTCGATATGACCTTGGGCTATGATCTCATGTGACCACGTGATTGCCGGCGTGACTACAGAGCTCCATGTATTCTTTCTCCAAAACCATGGTTTCGATTGCGGCCCACCTTCAACATTTTAAATTCCACGCACCTTCAATCCCCGCAATGTGACGAGACCATCGATCTCACGATCTTGACGACGCTCCTGAACTAACGATTTAGATCTATCCTCTCAAGTCTGCAGATCAGATCTAGCCTTCCTAAATCAATGGCTGTGATTTACTTCATCATCCATGCTTTGGGAGTTTCACATCTCAATACCTGATTTCCTATGTATGCCAATCTTTCGGAATCGATGATCTGCGGACACCCATCCTTCTCAATCAACGACTTAGCCTCTACTTTGGGAATTTGAATTTTCAACCAGATCAACGGTTCTATGGCCCCTTACTCAATTCAACGGTCAAGATATCCTTCATGACTCTGGGCTTTGAAGATTTCAATTCTCACCCTTCACGCTCTCCCAGAATTCTTTTAGCCAGAGTCCACAGATTCCTTCCATGTGTCCTCCTCAAATCAACGGTCCTCGTTCACTTCGGGACTTCGGCCTTCAGGAGATTCAACTCCTCTACACTTGATTGATCCCGGAGTGTTTCACCCAGAGTACACAATTTATTGATGTGTTTCCTCCTACAGATCGACGATCCTTAGCTCCTTCGGCTCTTCAGGCTTCGGGGATTTCTAATCTCAATTTTAACTTTATCTCTATCACCTTTTTCCGGAGTTGACAATCTAATGATGTGTGTCCCTCTCGGATCAACGATTGAGATCTCCTTTGGGTTTCTAGACTTTGGATATTTCAAATCTCAACTTCTCGTTTCTTCTAACTAGATATCTTCCGAAATGGAAGATCTGCTGACATTTGTCCTCTTTAATCCAATGACTATCCTCCGCTCCAGGACTTCTCCCTTCGGCATTCTCAGATTTCAGTTTCTCCTCACTCGACTTCCCTCCGAGCATTTTACCCGTAGCTTGCGATCTAATGACATATGTCCTCTCATAGATGGATGGCTCCTAGTTGCTTCGGCTCTTCGGGCTTCGAGTAATTCGACTTTCAAGTTGCCAATTCTTCCGAAGTGAGATTCCCCGAACAGTGACCTCCTCACAACTTTTGACGTGAACCAAATGTTGTTCGTTGATCATGTTCTTAGATCGATGGATCGATCTATATTTGATGTTTCTCTTCTAGCTTATCCCGTCCTTCCACTTAATTTGATCTAATGGCTAACAAAGATTCAAGTGATCGAGATCTCAGATCTTTCATCTTATTGTGTCCTTCCACTCAAAAGTGATCCAATGGTCATTGTCACTCTTCCTCCGAGTTTCTAATCTCTCTTACTTAGAAGTTTTTCTAACTGTTCAAGGATATTGACCTCTGATCCTCCTGTGAGTCCATCTCTTGGACCTCGTCTGCACTTCTGGAAACTGCTATCTCTTGAGATTTGGCAATGAAGTTAACCTCGACCCTGGCGCACACTTGCGCTCTGTGTGCAACTCTGCGTTATTCCTCCTGAGCTTGATTCCTTCTGTAAACTCACAGATTATAAGGAATCATGCGCACGCTCCTTTCTACCTTCATGATGACCTCTGGCTATCTGAAAACTCCAACTCTTTACCCTATGCTCGTCCTCCTGAGCTTGTAGACAACAATTTCTTATGGTCTCGTAATTCTCGATGCTATCATTGTTGCTTTCCTGTTTTTCGTCATTGCTGCCAATATGTCATCGTCATTGTTGTTCTTTCCATCAATGAAAAGCACACTCTTCCTATAAACATGTCATCGTTGATGTTGTTCTTTCCTGTAAACATGTCAACAATCTCCCCCTTTGGCATTAATGGAAACCCTGAAGGACTGCACTGTTCTACTTAGACCTCTAACTGTAGCATTGAGACCACACCTTTTCTCCCTCTTTGACATCAATGTCAATGAAAACATGCTCCCCCTGAGTTGTTTCAGTACTTTTTGGAGGTATCATATATTCAACCAATACAAACTCCCCCTGACAGGATGGACTCTCTTAGGTGAGAGAAGAGATGACACCCGGCTTCTGACAGAGATATTCAAATGGTGTCTTGGCTAGGGATTTAGTAACAATGTCTGCAATTTGTTCTGTGGTTGGAGTGTAGTGAGCAGCCTGAACAATATTATTGGTGACCCGATCTCTCAGAAAATGGTATTTTATGTGGATGAGCTTGGTATTGGAATGAAACACTGGATTCTTGGACCTATTCATCTTCATCTTCAGTTGTGTCCTCTGTAGTAGACTCAATATTTCACACTCTCTTACCGAGACTCCTTAATCAACCTTTAAATCAATGCAATCAACTAATTTATACAATATTTTATTAAAGCATTTATATCCTTTACCATTGGTAGCATATCCTAAGAAGATGCTTTCATTAGCCCTGTCATCATACTCAGCTCTCAACTACTCCATTTTGTTGTGGAGTTCCTGGGATTGTGTATTCTCTCATGATCCCATGTTTATCACATAATTCCTTGAAATAACTTGACATAAACTCTCCTCCTCTTTCTGATCTTACTTCCTTTAACCTGTTGCCTGTTTGATTCTCAATTAAAGATTTAAATATTTTAAATTTCTCAAATGCTTCAGTTTTTCCTTTGAGACAGGCAACCCAAGTGAGTCTGGAGTAATCATCAATGATCAGCATGCAATAGTTTTCCTTCCCTGTGCCTTCATGTCTTGATGGTACACATAAATCCATATGAACTAATTGGAGTGGTTTCTTTGTTGAAGTAGAGCTCTTTGGATTTAAACCATGTCCTAGTTAGCTTTCCTACTTGGCAGGGTTTACATACAAAATCTTGTGGCTTTGATAATTTTGGAAGATATTTTACTGCCTCAAGATTTTTGAGCTTGATTAAGTGGTCAAATTTTAGATGTCCAAATCTCCTATGCCATAACCAACATTAATCATGTTTTCTTAGATGACACGCTTCTCTATCTTATTTCAGCACACATGTATTATCATCTGTCCTTATGCCTTTAGCCACCACTTGTCCTGAGTTTACATTCTTTACCTTACAATATTTGGAAGTGAACACCTCTTCATAGCCTCTGTCACACATTTCACTTGCACTAAGAAAATTATGTTTCAAACCATCTACAAGAAGAACATCCTGGGCATCTCCTTTGCCATTACTCAAGCTCACCATCTCTTTACCCTTGATTTTACCGGGTTCATCGTTTCCAAAGGTCACATTTCTTGTTTTTCTATTACTTATAGACATAAGCTGATCCTTGTCTCCAGTCATGTGCTTGGAACATCCACTGTATATATTCTAGGAGTCTTTTTGTTCTTGAGATGAAAGTACTAGACCACATTTTTCACTATCTTTCTTTTTCCATGTGTTGGCATTTCTAGCTAAGAGCTTTATCCTTGGATATACTTTATAATTATTCATATGGCAGTTTGCAGCTTTGTGGCTGAAGTTATGACAGTTATAGAATTCAAGCTCATCGTTCAATAGGTCAGAGATATTGGTGCAACGTTGTCTACTCATTGGTTGTTTAGTTCTATGTTGCAAAGATTGTTTATTTTTTGACCTCCTTAGTTGCATGTCTCTAAACGTAATTTGACAATTTGCAATCTTATGACCAAAATTAGAGCAGTAAAAACAATAACCATGGAAGAAATTTTGGTACCTGAAGGATGGCCTTCTTCTTGGCATGTGTTTCTCCATCTTTCTCCATCTTTGTTTTTTATCAGGGATCATCTTGTCTTTATTATCTTTTGGTGACATAGTACTCACATGGTCTGATTGTCTGTTGACTTGGAACTTGATCATATTTACTGGTTATTTGCTTTCTGGTTGTTTGTTGCTTGAACCACTTACATAACCTAAACCAGTATTCAACAAAGGAGATCTTTGTTTGCTCAGAATGTCATTTAGTTCTGTCGAGGCTTTAATGCTTGGAAGATTTTGGAGATACAATGCTTTAAACTTCTCCATCTCTTTTCTAGTTTTTACTACCTCTTCTTCCAAGGCTTCACATCTTTCCTTCTTCTTTGATAACTTCTTTTTGAGAGTGTCCTCTATTTTCTTTTCCTCTTCTAACTCCAATTTTAGCAAGGCAAGTTCTTCATCATGTTTTTCACCATCCTTTTCAAACTGCATCAACAACTTTTTTTGTTTTCTCTTCTTAAGTCTGAGTCTGTCAATCTCTTCTAAAGCACTGATTAGTTCACCTTCCATATCAACCACAACTTCTTCATCATTAACATCACTTCCCGTGCTTTTGTTATCACAATCCTCTTTGGCCATAAGCATAAATTCATTAACCTTATCTTCACAGGAAGAGTCACTATCTGTGTCTTCTAAAGAGTCATCATTGTTTACATATAAACTTTTCTTTTTACCAAATCTCTTGGATTTTTACTTCTCTTCACCTTTAGAGTTCTAGTCATTCTTCTTGTGTGGACACTTATATGCAAAGTGACCTATCTTTCCACAGTTAAAAAATTTGAAGGGCATCTTTCCTTTGTATTTGCCTGATCCTTTCTTTAACCTTCTCACAAATTTTGCCTCAATATCATCTAGTTCCAAATCAATATTCTTGTCTGCTTTAAAATATGCTTCTCTAGTGGTGGATTTATCTTTGCTAATCCTCATTTCATAAGCAATTAGATTCCTATGATTTGATCAATAGACAGATTTTTAAGATCATTCAGTTCTTCTATTGCAGAAACTTTTGGATTAAATCTATCAGGCATAGATCTTAAAATCTTCTGAACTAAAAATGCATCTTCAATATTCTCACCAAGACCCTTCATGCTATTCACAAGATCCTCAACTCTTAAAAAATATTTACTAATTGTTTTATCGTCATTCATCTTTAGTTGTTCAAATTTCAATCTATGTGTCTGAATTTTGGCATCTTTTACTTTCTCATCTCCTTCATAACTGCTAATAAGTTTATCCCACATTTATTTGGTAGATTCAAGTTGCATGACCTTTACAAATTCAGCTTCAGCAAGCCCACTCAAGATAGCATTCATTGCCTTTGCATTGAAGGTAAATTCTAACTTATCATCTTTGGAAGCTAGCACAACGGGATTTTTATATCCATTCTCTACAACATCCCAAACATCAACACCTAAGACCATGATGTATGTTCTCATTCTAACCTTCCAGAAGGAAAAAATTGTTCCATCAAACATAGGAGGATTATTGGTTGAAATTACTTCATGGATAGTCATGTTTAAGCTCTAGGATCTACCCTTAAATAAAGGGAACTAGATCTGATACCAATTGTTGTACAACTAAGACGGGGGGGTGAATTAGTTGTTACTGTGCATAAAATATTATTCCCATTTAAAACTCATTACAAAACACTCAATGATAATCACAATAATCTAGGGAAGTAAGCAATAGAATATTCAACATCAATCACACACATGAAATATACAGAGGCAGATATTCTCGAGGNCTTTTTTATATGATAAGTAGTCTTTATTTCCTGTACATTATCATTCTTATGAGCACCAACTCCTTTTGAGGCTACCACCTCTGTTTTACAAGAAGTAACTTTCTAAGAGCACCAACTCTCTGGTTTCTCTAACACCCACTAGAAGGAAGCACCAACTCCCTTTGTGTTCCAACACCAACTGGATGGAAGCACCAATTTCCAGACACACAGGCACCAACCTGTACAAGTTGCAACTTGCTGAGAGCACCAACTCTTTGGATTCTCTAGTACCCACTAGAAGGAAGCACCAACTCCCTTTTTTCAAGCACTCACTTGAAACTCTGAGGACAATAGTCCTCCCTAGAACCACCCTACCACCCTGATTATAAATCTTTGTTACTGAAATTTATACAGTGATACGTTATTTAACAATGGATTACAAGTCTTATCACTATTTTGCTATGTTGCTCTGCTCTGCCTGCATCAGTGTCTTCCTAGTCGCATCTTCTTGCGCTTTCTATTCTTCTGCTCTGTCTCTGCATGTGCACCTAGGCTTTCTCTTCCTTTCTCATATTATATGTATCTCTGTTCTATATTTTTCTTTTGCGTCTTATGCTTTGTGCACCATTTCCATTCTATGCACTATGCCTCTTTTGTGTGCTTCAGTTGTTGCACACAACATGCTTCTACCCACATGAATAACTATCAAAATAAGAAACCATCTCTTCTCCTTTATATGTATATTTATCATGCCAAGTCCTCTGCCAGATCATACACTCAACTGTTCATCCTCTCTGGTGATTATACTGAGTCTGTTCTTCATCAATGGTCGTTATCCTGAGATACTTTGGCTTCTCTAGCAGTTACAGACTTCAACACTTTTCCATCTGTCAATTGTCTCTATGATGAGTCTTCATTACATTGGAAGTTACCTCGAGACTTTTCAGCTCCTTTGGCAATCAACCTGAAACTCTTCAAATTCTCTGGCAGATACAATCACTCTATTTCGTCAGTTACAGAGAGAACCTCTGCGCACTCATCCCTTTGGCGCCTTTTCCCTTCCTGAGAAAACTTCATAGTGGGCACTAGATTTTCTTCCTAAGCCCCTTCCTTTCACGTGACCACCGACGGTGACCACTCACCAACCAACATGACTCTTCGTGACTTCACATTTTGGATTTTCTGCTGCGAGTCAGCGAGACTCTCCCAACTACCGATTTCCAAAGAAGAGCCTAGAAATGTTATCTCCTTCCCTTATCTTCCGCTGATGTGACCATTGGCTATGACTTGGGGCCAAGTACTTTGGGACTTTGCATTTCTCATATTTGGATGTGAGCCAACCCTGACTCTCCCGACTTCTGAACTCATGCCTAGTGAGAACTAGATCCATTCTCTATATGACCTTGGGGGATGATCTCATGTGACCATGTGATTGCGGGCATGACTAAAGATGGTTTGAGGGAAATCCTCTTTTCACCCCACAATTCACTACATATCTACACATATGCTTTCTCCAAAACTGTGGTTTCGATTGCGGCCCGCCTTCAACATTTTAACGTTCGCACACCTTCAATCCCCGTAATGTGACAGGACCGTCAATCTCATGATCTCGAAGGTTCTCCTAAACTGACAGTTTAGATCTATCCTCTCAAGTCTATAGATCAGATCTAGCCTTCCTAAATCAACGACTGTGATTTACTTCGTGATCCGAGCTCCAAGAGTTTCAAAACTCAAACCCTTCTTTCCTCCATACGCCAATCTTTGGGAGTCGATGATTCGTGGACACCTGTCCTTCTCAATCGACATCTCAACCTCTACTTTGGGAATTTGACCTTTCAACCAGATCAATGGTTCTATGGCCCCTTACTCGATTCAACAGTCAATATCTCCTTTTCTACTCCAGGCTTCAGCAATTTCAATTCTCAACCTTCACGCTCTCCCAGAAAATGTTTAGTCAGAGTCCACAGATTCCTGCCACATGTCCTCCTCAATTCAACAATCCACATTCACTTCGGGACTTCGGCCTTCAAGATATTCAACTCCTCTACACTTGCTTTCTCTTGGATTGTTTCACCCGGAGTACACAATCTGTTGACGTGTGTCCTCCTACAGATCGACGGTCCTCAGCTCCTTCGGCTCTTTGGGCTTCAGGGATTTCTAATCTCAATTTTAACTTTATCTCTATCACATTTTTCTAGAGTTGACAATCCAATGATGCATGTCCCTCTCGGATCAACGATCAAGATCTCCTTCGGGTCTCGAGACTTCAGAGATTTCAAATCTCAACTTCTCATTTCTTCTAACTGGATTTCTTCTGAAATGGAAGACCTGCTGACATTTGTCTTCTTTAATCCAACGAATTTCCTCTGCTCCGAGAGTTCGCCCTTTGGCATTCTCAAATTTTAGTTTCTCCTCGCTCGACTTCCCTTCAAGCGTTTTACCCGGAGCCTGCGATCTAATGACACTTTTCCTCTCATAGATTGACGACTCCTAACTGCTTCGGCTATTCGGTGTTCGGGTAATTCAAATTTCAATTTGTCAATTCTTATGAAGTGAGATTCCCCGAACAGTAACCTCCTCACAACTTTTGATGTGAAACAAATTTTGTTCGTCGATCATGTTAGATCGATGGATCGATCTATCTTCGATGCTTCTCTTCTATATTATCATGTCCTTCCACTTAATTTGATCCGACGGCTGATGGAGATTCGGGTGATCAAGATCTCAGATCTTTCATCTTATCCTGTCCTTCCACTCAAAAGTGATCCAACAGTCATTGTCACTCTTCCTCCTGAGTTTCTGATCTCTCTGACTTAGAAGGTTTTCTAAATGTTCAAGGATCTCGACCTGTGATCCTCCTACGAGTCCGTCTCTTGGACCTCATCTGCACTTCTGGAAACCACTATCTCTCCTGAGATTTGGCAATGAAGTTAACCTAAGCCCTGGTGCACACTTGCTCTCTACGTGCAAATCTGCGCTATTCCTCCCGAGCTTGATTCCTTTTGCAAACTCATGGATTTTAAGGAATCCTGCACATGCTCTTTGTTGCCTTCATGATAACCTCTGGCTATCTGGAAAATCCAACTCTCTGCCCTATGCTCGTCTTCATGATCTTGTACACAACAATTTCTCATGGTCCCTTCATTCTCGATGCTATCATTGTTGCTTTCATGTTTGTTGTCATTGCTTCCAATATGCCATCGTCGCTATTGTTCTTGCAATCAATGACAAACACACTTTGCCTATAAACATGCCATCGTTGTTGTTTTTATTTCTTGTAAACATGTCAACAATATTCTTTATCTTCATATTCTATGT
>JASDQU010108619.1:41775-52101 GCA_032191745.1 Picea mariana
CGACGCTCCCGCTTCCTAAAACGCTCTCGCTTCTGGCAACACTAATCCCGAGGCCCTAATCTTCCTTTTGCTAGTGTTCTAGGTGCAAATTTCTGAAGTTGTTTGAGGCTGTTGCTGCTATTGTAACTACTATTACAGCCATCATTGCAGCCCCTTAACAGCCCTCAAACTATATAGAAAACCACCTAACACTTGTACTAGGAAAATTACTATCATTGCATGCTAAAGTGTTTGTTTAAATTGCCTAATTTAAGTACTTTCCGAAGTGGTTTTGTTGTTGTCATAATTGTCATTTTACTGTTGTTGCAAGTGTTTTGACAGCCTATTGAAGTCATTTATTGACTTGTTCTAAATCTTGAAACTGTGAGTGACAAAGTATTATCAAATTGCAAAGTCTTTATATCATTTTTGGTCATTAGACCTTGCTATTTCTGGATATATTACTGTTGCTATACATTTTATCTTTTAAGTGTTCAAGTAGCATATTTCTATATTGAAATCACTAATTTGAAACATCGATATCATTGATTGTTGCTAACATTTGTTGTTTCATTGGTAAAGGACAGGTACCATTCATTTACTTTTCCTTTCCCCCCCTTAACTTTACCAAGTGATTTCTTTCCTCGAGTGACCTACAGAGAGGGGTGGGTTTTACCTAGTCTTTTTACCCTTCATCAACCAACTAGGTCTTGGGACGTCTCCCTTGGAGTGAGTTTCATCTCCTCCTAAATAGAAAGAGGTATCCTATTGGGGTGACAGTGATAGGACTACCTCTGTGTTACGTCAATCTAGGCCTACTTGCCTTTAGGTTTTGGGCAAGTATAGATTGTGCGATAACACTACCAATTCAAGATAACTGTCAAATAACGATTATAGTTGCTCAACTTCAACAAAAAACTCATAAAACAAGGGTTGCACCTTCACCAAAAAGCCAATCAATCCATAGGACAACAACCTTGGATTAGATGGCATCCTAATTTCTTCAATTATAGCCAAAAGGATAAATGTTGTTGTAAGTACTTCAAACTCCCAACCTGACATGTTTAAGCTTGAAGCTAAGCTAGACATTAGTTCCTTCGATGGAAACATAGACATGGAGAAGTTAAACAATTGGCTTCAAAAACTAGAAGTACATTTTAGGTGTGAAGGATTCACAGACGTGCAAAAGATCACATCTGTGTGGTTGAAGATGGCATACAATGCTTTGCATGGAGAGAAAGCTTCTACCAGAGTCAGAGGCAACAAGGAAGTCTTTCCATCCTAAGTTGGGAAGGGTTCAAAAAAGTTCAACACATCCCTGAACGAAATGGGTGGCATACTCTCCCTCTGAAAAGTAATTGTGCCACACCCAACAACTCTGACGATGGTGTCATCACCAAGAGAAATATCCATCTTGACCTTTGGATCTCTAAGGTCAGTGAAGTGCTTTCTAACACCAGTCATGTGGATCGAAGTCCCGCTATCCATATACCAAATCCTAGGTGTAGTCACAACTGAAGTGCAACAAATAAGGAAGGCACACTCCCTCTCAAACTGTGCCTCAAAATGTGCCTCAACTGTTGTAGTTGTTGTACCACCCGGCCTCTTCTTCCTGTTGGGACATTGTCCAGCATAGTGCCCCATCTTCTTACAAGCAAAGCACTTCACTATGCTCATATCCCTCTTTTGCCCACTGCCACATTCCTGTGGCTTGGGACCCTGTCTAGCACCCTTGCCAACCTTCTTCTTGCCCTTTGTCCAAAAAGCAAGATCCTCAACACCCTCAGATATACGTTGTTGTCCTAAAGACCCAAAGATGCATCTCAGCTCCTCTTGAGCGAAGTCGTCCCATAGTCTCTCCCAGCCTCACACAAATGAACCCCAAGATTTGGAGAAGTAGTTTAAGGATGTCCTCACCAAAAATTCCAGATCCACAATCTCTCCGATTGTTGCCAATTCATCTCGAATCTGTGTAAATCTGCCAAGGTATGAAGTCATTGACTCAGACTTAAGCATCTGAATGCCATTGAGCTTCTCCTGCAGAACCATCTTTCGGTTCTGATTGGGACTTTGGTAAAGCTTGCACAATGAGGCCCACATCTCAAAGACATAGTCCTTCCCAATCAAATGGGGTATGACATGGTCTCTCACCGCATCACAAATATTCCTCTTTGCCTTGGTGTTCCTCTTCCTAAACTCTTCTACCAACAAGGGAACAGAAGGGAACAGTGATAGGAGGAATCGCCATAGGAGCTTGAACTATATCCCATAGTTTGAGATCCTCCAAGACAAATATGATCCTGGTGTTCCAAGGGGACCAATTGCTAGCTCCGACTAGCCCGTCCTCTGCCCTCATCTAAGACACCGACATGGCTGCCCACTGAAACTCAAACTGATGCTACAAACTACAAAAGAGTACAGCCTCATTCCCGTCAACACAAGTGGGAAAAGAGGTTGTACAAACTGTCCAAAACAGTCCCACAAAACTGCCCACTGTATGCTCTACAAATCAGCCAAACTTAGCCACCAAGGCTCTGATACCATGTAGATTTTTTGAGGAACTATGAAGGCTGCCCAACAGACCTGTCTTAGAACCTCTTGTTGGGCTCTAAGTTTAGTTATGCAAATCTGTCCTTTGCTGCATTTTAGGACAGCAAACAGGTTTGTTTACTTCTGCCAAGAATTCTGCTCTCAACGAATGGTTATATGCTCTTTTTAAGGTGCCCTTGCAAGTAGTTTTAGTAACCAAGTGTTAGCACATGCAAACCTCAAAACATATAGCACTCCTCTAGGATCTTAACAAGCTCCTACTGTTGATTTAAACACTAAGCAAACATGAAAAATGAACACAGGTATTTTTGGTCAACATGACCCTGGATAAAAACCCCCCGAGGAAAACCAGTTTAGGATGAAAGTGTATATAAGTGATGTCTAAAGCATGAGATACAACAAGTAAGCAAATACAATGGAACCTGTACAAGTAGCAAACTCCTCTCAAGCCTTGCTAAAGGTTCCAAGAAGAAATGCGCCAAAGCAAGTGTGCCCTCTCCCTTTGTCGCCTATCCCACTGAACTGAAGCACCCTTGATCCTCCCTTGACGGATGAAGAAGCCCTTGCATACAAACAAGTTGTTGTATGCTACCTCCACGCTGAATCTGTCAGATATGCTAGAGCTCAAATAATGCTAGTGCCTGCTAAGCTTGCGCCCTCCTCCAAGAGTGCGCCCTCCTCAAAGCAAAAGCACTCACCACAAATAAATGAGGGTCAAAGCCTCCATGAGCCCTCCATGAAAGTAGGCGCCCAAGCTTCCCTCATCCAATGTCTCCATTCTCCTCTCAATGCTCTCTCTCAAACTCTCCAAGTGAACAAATGAGTGAATTAAGCCTCCATGAGCCTATGCACCCCTCTTGAACCATCCATAAGGAAACCTAAAGATGAATGGCCTAGATCACTCCAAGCCACATCTAATCAATGGGTGAGATCATCCCAAAAGAATCTCACTTAGAAACCCACTTTGGGTTAAGTTTCCTAAGTTCACTTTATGTCCCTCAATTCACCCCCTTAGTGAATTAATTGTCACTTTTTAAGCGACAAATTCCACCTTTTTTGACTTAAGTGAAGCCAATGTGAAATTAGACATAAAGTATAAGGTACATAGTCACAAATATTTCCCTCTTGTGGTTAGAGACTCACAACCACATGGGGACCACTTCCCAAGGTACACCAAAACTCAACAAGATCTGGGAAGTACTTTTTGCAGAGCTCAAAAGAGCCACATATAAGACTGAAGGATGATCAAGATGAACTTAGTTGGGTCTGGAACAAAGAAGGGGGAGCTTACACAGCCAAACTTGATATTTGACAATTCGAGCTCCAACATCTATAGAGGAAGCCTGGTGGTGGTCAAAATTGTGGAAGGTGAGAGTACCTTCCAAACGCACTTTGTTTATGTGGCTGGTCCTGATGAATAGAGTTTTGACTTGGGACAAATTACAAAAAAGAAATAAAATTGGGCCCAGTAGGTGTTGTCTGTGCAAAATCCATGAAGAAACAACTTCCTGTCTTTTTATGAGCTGTCCTTTCTCTGTGCAGGAATGGAAGGAGGTGGAAGGCAATCTGGGTCTTCCAAATTTATGTATGAAGCTCCGAATGACAATCTCAAGAAATGGTTTGATAGGAGGGAACTTAAGAATTTTAGAGCAGTGCCTTATCTTGTCATCTGGGGGATTTGGCTGGTAAGAAGTGCCTGGGCCCTGTATATTTGAAGACAAGCAGACTCTTCCCTTTCAAGTTACTGGTCAGGCATTAGCATTATTATCCAATTTTCAGACAAATGACAGAATAAGAAGGCCAAGGAGAGTGGGTGATCTGAAGGTTGATAAATCAATCCCCTGGAGTTTCTTTGATGGGGCCTGTCAAGGTCCTGGACAGGTATGTGGTCTGGGTTATGTTCTTTATCGCTCAGAGTCCCATTTCTACACAGGCAAGGCAAATCTGGGCTCAGGGACCAATAACTATGGTGAGTTCAAGGCACTACTTTTCCTTTTGAAGTCTTCTTTGAACAAAGGTTTAGAACGCCTCCAAGTCTTTGGGGATTCAGCTCTTGCTGTTAATTGGATGAAAGATGAACTTCAGGTACAAAACACAGGTTTGCTCACTGTGGCCATGCACATGAAAGATCTAGCCAGTCAATTCCAGGTGATCACTTTCTCTCATGTTTTTTGGGAGCTCGGTGTACAGGCAGTCTCCCTTTCCAAGGAGGATCTACATAGGCCTCGGGATCAAATAAATGAAGATGAGTTTGTGGGAGGATCCTTAATCTCATCAAGGACCTATCATTTTAATTATGTCAGTTCTAATGAATGGACTTTTATATGCCTTTCGATATAAATGTCACTGGTTAGCTAGTCTCCGTTTAAGTGTTTTTGGGGAACCTTTTGCTCAGCAAGATAATGCTGGAAACTCCGCTTGTTTGTAGTGCAGATGAATAGTCTGTTAGGTATCGGTTTTTTGGACCTGTGCAAATTTGCACTGTGAAGATTGTATTTTGGATTCTGGCTGGAATTAAGAATACGTTTTTTTCCTAGGAAAAAAAATGCTTTTCAACTGCATGGTTGATTATACATATATAGAATACCATGATAAATCATGTCTGATTGTGCCAGCATAAACTATGAGAATTACTAGCAATTCAGTACACAAAGTTGAATTACAGTAAGCTGTCAAAGTTGCCACACTAACAGAAACAACATATGGCCTCAAAGCAGTTTTGAGTTGCTCATGTTCAGTTCCTCTATCTTAAAACGTTTACAAACAGCAGGGACCCTTTCTGCCAATCTTAAAACAGTGTAATATATTCCAAATTATATCTATATAAGTCATATATATTCCGAAGTGAATCTCAAATGGCCCCTGCAATGGAATGAAAAAACAGTCCACTGGTCAAGAAAGTAGTGCAAAGTTCGATGCCTAGGCAGCTGGTGTCGCAACATTTAATTATCAGGATGCGCAAACATAATTTCGATCTGAGAGATTTTGGTTATTCGAAATTGCATTGGCAGCATAGCCCATCAGAAATCAGATGAACCTCGCTAGTAAACAAAAGAGCTGAAAAACGGTGGCCTTTCAGCAGTAACTAAATATTAGAGAGGGAATGACACAATATTATTTCGTTTTTGTTTCCTTTAAACTCAAAGAAAAGCATCACAACTGGCCCAAAGAGGTCAGGCATCACAAGCAGGTTTGACAGGCCAAATCGTTCTTTCTGGATTTTAAATAAGTCATTCCAGTGCCACTTAGAAGCCAAAAATTACGCCTCAAAAAAATAATTCAGATCCTTTTGTGTGTTTTGTTTTGGTGTAAGAACCCTAGAATTTAATTTTCTCTTTATTGTTTGGTTTTTGGTCTGAAAAACGAGTTCTAAAACTGCACAAAGAGTGTTCGCGAAATAGATGTTTAAAAGAATAGGAACTTACCATTTCTTTCATCAGACGAAAAGCTGCAGATTCTCTTGCAACTCCCTGATAGCACACTGGGCCTTCTGGTGCCGCCATTGTTTCTTCTTCTTCTTAGCCAAGCAGACAACCCCGATTACAGGTAACAGTAGAGCAAACGGAGCATAGAATAGCAGTTCTCCGAAGGTTATACCCTCTCAAGAGGAGGATCTGCTTTCTCTCGAACACCAAAGAGGAAGAAATTCGATGGCTCTGAACATTATTTATACATCCTTCTAATCTCTCTCTTTGATTGACTAAGTTTGATTAGGAAGATTAACATCGTTGATGCGAGAGAGGTTGAAAAAGTATTTCAAATTAGAGTGGATTTTGAGAAATTTGCACATGATCGTAATTGAAAGCATTTATTTTGTGAAATAGTATTCATGTTAATGAGTTCAAGTGGGTTGGTGAAAGTTGTGGTGTTTGTGTTTTTACTCATGCTTGTATCCGTTTGTGCTTGTGAAAATGGTTGGAGTCAAGTGTAAGTTTGGAATTACTTTGATAGATATTCGTTATTTGTGATTTCTTGAATTTCTTAGTTCAATCAGTATATTTGTGATTTTTTAGTTCAATAATATATTATATTATATATTAAGATATTATTATTTCAATGTTAAATTTAAAATAGAATAGTTATCATTTATTTGTGTTAATTAGAAGTTTTGATAAAGTAAAAATTACACCTTATAATTTTTACTTTGTAGGTGAATGATTCACTCATTGTAAAGGTGTACATTTGAAATATAATAAATAGTAGTGTTGTAAATGATAAAAAAATAGTTGAATATATAGAAAAATTAATTAATTAATTAATTAATAAATAACTATTAACAAGTAGTAGATATAGTACATAATGAAATTAGTAATAGTTTTTTATAGAGTTTATGGAGGGATTAGTGAAAAGCTTTATTGGTTAGTCTAAAGACAAAGAAATGTAAAGCTAAAGAAATACAACAATCTCAAGAAGATATATAACAAGAGAATTTCTTGGAACAAAAACTTGTTTGTTTTAATCATATTTTTTCTTTTATAAAGAATATAGTTTTTTGCGGAATACGAAAATGGAGTTGTACACAACCTGGAGTGTTGCACACGATCTAGAAACCCTCACACTAGTTTTCTCATGGAGCCAAGTGATGGGCGGGGGGGGCCGCCCCCTCCTAACGAAGATGCCTGGGCCTTCCAAACAATGGTGGCCTCCTTAGTGATATCTATAAAGAATCAGACCGCTAAGTTTGTCAAGAAGCTAACAGAAATGCCCAAAGTCGCCCTCCATGCCACCTCAGCAAGAAGAAACACCATAGCTTTGGTCGATCGAGGGTTAATCGGTCAATTTATAGAAATATGGTCATCTCCCAGGACGGTTGCTACTAGGATAGAGAAGAATTGGAAGCCTCTCATCAAAGGCTTAATTTCTCGTTATTTCTGCAGCCGAGGGTTCTTCACATTTCTCTTTGAAAACAAAGAAGAGAAAGATTTAATATTCAGAAGCGGACCTTATTTCTTGGGCACAAGAGGAATGAATTTAAATAAATTGACTCTAAATTTCAACCTGGAGAACGATGTGCCCTCAGTAGTTCCAATGTGGGTTCGCATGCCCCATTTACCCCTACACTGTTGGAATGATGATGCATTTTGTTGTATTGGCAACTCCATTGACCGTTACATAGATCATGCTCAGCCAAAGGAGAATATCTTCTCATGTGCAAGAATTTGTGTTGAGGATGACCTAGGAAAAGGAATCCCTAAAGTAGTAGTAATATCTCTAAACAATTGGCAGCACATCCAACAACTCGACTGTGAGCAGTCTCCCTTCTGTTGCAAGATTAGTCATGAGTATGGACATTTTGCGCGGAACTGTAAGAAGGCAAATCCAAGCCCAGTTGGAATTGGGAAAGAAGATCAATGGCAAGCAGGACCTTTAGGACCTTCTAACGTTGGATCCAAATCTCCCACTAAAGCCATTGAAAACCCTCGGAAATCTGGACCAGCTGCATCTTAAAACAACTTTGAGTCCCTTTCTCAGTTAGCAGACTCAGAGGTAGAAGCCCTTCCATGCCAATGCAACATCAGAATAAACAGTAAGGAGTCACCTTCAGTCCAAGAGGCTCCTCAACCACATGTGAAGAATCCAGCAAACCAAAAGCAAAGAGAGGACAAATGGGTGGCTTTCGAAATTCTGAGGTTGGAGGGGATTGACTCACAAGAACCTCGAATGGAAGACACCGAAGCTTTCAAGGATGTTGAAATTTCCTTCTTTGAGGCATGGTACAATTCAAAGATGAAAAGCTTAGGAGAAGAAGGATAGGATGATTGAGCATCAGAGGAAATACAACCACGCAAATTTGGTAGATGATCATCTCGAATGGTTAGGGAAGAGCAAGCAAACAAGGACATCCGCGTGGGCTCAGAACAAACATTGACAAATATGGTTAGAACAAGCACAAAGCACATAAAAACCAAGCAGAGGTGCAACAAATAAAGGGGGTTCCCACTCTAACCCTTTGAAATAATGATCTTGGTCTCCTAGAATTGCATGGGTCTAGGTAGTGGACCCAAAACTTTGGTTGTCAAAGATCTGGTTAAGTTCGAAAAACGTAGTATTCTCCTCATTCAGGAGACCAAGATGAGATCCGAAGAAGTCATAAAACAATGGAAATCCTTTGGGTGCAGCAGCAATCACTCCGTAGTGGATGCACGAGGAGCCTCTCTCTCTCTCTCTCTCTCTATATATATATATATATATATATATATAATAATTTATTTTTAAGGTCACGGCCAAGCTACACCAAATTGGTGTATGAGACCCCCTTGTTTGTGGGAAAATATATATAATAATAATTTATTTTTAAGGTCACGGCCAAGCTACACCAAATTAGTGTATGAGACCCCCTTGTTTGTGGGAAAGGGACCCCCCCTCCGCCCAGCGATTTGACTAGTAAAGTTTATGGAGGTATACATACCCTACCCCCCTCTAGATTTGAACTTGTGACCTCTTAAGAGGAAACACATGCTCTTAACCATTCGGAAACACATGTTCTTAACATATGTCAAATAACCCCACACACAAAGCAGAATGTTGGAACTCCCTTCTCAATTTAAGGGATTCAGACCTCTCCAAGAACAACATCACTGCAGGTGATCTTAATATAATCAGAAATAGTGCGGAAAAAAAAAGGAGGGATTGTTGGTCGCGATCCTTTCAGATATTCTTTGGAAGAGCTCATTCAAGATTGGGACCTACTAGAGATCCCCCCCCCAGCGCGAAAAGTTCACCTAGACCAACATGCGTGTCAGATTTGGGAACATAGCCGCAAGACTAGACCGTTTTCTTGTCCACAACACTTTTCTCCTTCAAAATGCCTCCATTAAATCCTACATCCTTCCCTCGCTAATCTCAGACCATAAATTGATTTCCCTCCATCTTTAAGCCCTCCCAAACTATGGCCCTCTCCCCTTTCGATATAACCCTTAGTGGCTCCAATACAAAGAAGTGAACGATCCAATCCACTCAACTTAGACTACCTGGATTCCGAGCATCCCGATGTATATTTGGGAGCAGAAGCTTATATTAATCAAACAACCTTTAAATCATTGGACAAAATCTCGCCTTACCTCCCCAATCAAGAAGAAAAAACTCATCAAAGCAAACTAGATGCGCTTCAAAAAAACTTTGAGTTAATCGAAGTAACTTCTCAAATACAAAAAAAAACAAAATGGAGCTCCAATGTAAATACCAGCAAGCCTTGAAAAGGGAAGAAGAGTAATGGAGATTGAAGTCTTGAAGTCTTTGGCTTCAAGCAAGTGATAAAAACACCAAGTTTTTTCATAGTCAAGCTAAACTCCGGCAAACCAAAAATAATGTCTAGAAAATAATACAGGAAGATGGCACGACGCTAAGTGAATTTGAGGAAATCAAAGTGATAGCCTGGGACCACTTTGCATCCCTCTACTCAAATGGTGAAGAAGCGAAGCCTTCAAGTATACACTATATGCTTGAAAACATCCCTAATCTGGTCACAAGAGAATAAAATGTAGATCTTATGAAACCAATCTCCAAAGTTGAAATATCACAAGCAATTTGGAGCCTTGAACCTGAAAAAGCACCCGGGTCAGACAACTTGTCCATCTCCTTCTGTCACTCCTTTCTGTAACACACCCATTACCAAAATTTTGAAAATTTTGGGATTAATCTCCCATACATGGGAGATCTCCTAAACTTCGCATTAGTGAAATGCCAATCCCCGGTTCTGTATTGGGATATCGCAGCTCGGGAGTTCGCGGTTCACGCAAACACGATTCACATGCACAACCAAACCCCGAATCCCGATAGTCAACGGGTCAACACTCT
>JASDQU010108619.1:52201-73272 GCA_032191745.1 Picea mariana
ATCACCAAAAAGGTAATTTAATGTTCACTTTTGCCAAAAGTGACATTTTGCACTTTAACCAAAGTCAAAGTACAAATAGACATAAAGGACTAGGACAAAGTGCCAAATGACTTTCCCACATGTGCTAAGGAGGGATAACACATGGGGAACACCTCCCAAGGTACACAAATCAACAAGAAAATCACAAGTGAACCCTTCGAGTCTCGGAACAAACAATGGAACCTTCTTTGAATCTTGTAGTATATGGCACATTTGAAAATAAAATGCCCAAACTCTATCTTTGGGAGATGGAAAAGATGGCAAAGCTTCTTACACTGTGGGATGCGATGGTCCCTCAATATTTATAGATGGTGGGAGCCAACGTGGAACATGCCAACGGGGATCTTGAGGCCATCTATCCAATATCATTGAATGTAATCAGGACAAACAATGAGACCGTCCTGCACTTGCATGAAATGCTCATAATAAAAAGCCATCTTGGGGTAAAGAGCCTTCGGGGAGGAGGCCTAGCAACTATGAATGTACACTCAATGGATGCCATCCCTAATTACCTTGTTGATTTCTCCTTTACCGGGGAGGAGATGATTGGGGTCATCCAAAGAGTAATTGAAATGTTGGAGATGCTGCATGGAAATTTTAATGGATTGGAGAAAAGTAGTAGCCTATGAGAACTAGCTTTGTCTATGTCCAAAAAGGGGAATCTCCGTTGAAGAGTAGGGAGCAAGGTAGGGATATCTATTTTGACTAGAAGCAGAGTCCCCTAGAGTATGGATCTTGTGAAGGAAGAAAAAAAGTTTGAAAATGTTTTATAGGTGTAGAGGATGGGCCGCAAACACAACTCAGACAATGGCTTGGGGGACCCTCTATTTGCAATGGATCAAGTGTTGGGGCATGATAGATTGCACCCTCTCAACACATGCCCAATCTTTGGATATAGATATTGCCCCCAAACCTCAAGCTCATAAAGAAACATTGATAAGGAAGCACCGACCTGGAAGTAGGAGGAAATGTGCTGGTGATAGGGGGCACTTTTGCTAGATTGCTCATTTGGAATCCCTTGAGATCCCTCAAGTGAAAATTTCGTGTTATAACAAGTACTATTCTATTAAGTTACACATCTTTGAATACATCATTATATAGCACCCTTTTGTTGGTTTAGGTGGTTAAACGGTACTTAAACCACCAAACAACTAACCTAACAGTATAATATAACCTTGGCTACATTTTACTTATAGAGTGATCATATAACACCCAAATATATATCATATTTTCTGTTATAATATAACCTTGGTTACATTTTACATATAGAAGTGGCAACACTTCAATCACAAGAATTGCTTGCAAATGCTTAAATCTTCATTAACATGGGAAAATTTTGATTGTGTTTACCAAAGGAGTAAGGTCCGTATGTAAGGAAGGTGCCATTCTTAAATTTAACACCTTGTGTAGCTTGCTAGGACACTTGATATGATCCTAAGTGGGGTATATATGGGGTTTGTATATGTAATGGTGTAAATGTGTATATAATAGGGATTGGCCTATTAAGTGGTGCACATACCCTAAGGGGGCTATATATGGGGTTTGTATATGTAATGGTGTAAATGTATATGTAATAGGGGTTGGCCTAATAAGGGGCTCACATGTGGGCCCCTTATTAGGCCAACCCAATTACATACACATTTAATCCCATATATACCCCTCTTAGGGTCATATTAACACATCCAAATCCAGCATGATAGTTACTAATCCACTTGGACACAGAAAAAAGACAAAACACTTGACTAGAATACAGTTTGCACTACATGACGAAAACTTACTTCAAGATAAAAAGACTAAATCCGACTTCATATTAACAAAGACAATGAGAACACAATTGTTATAGTCCCAAGGTGCTTTCTAACTGTCATTTGCAAATTCTTTTGGTCCAAAGAATGGAACTTTTCCTCAAGCTGCTAGATATCCCATGCTAGCTTCTGCAGATTCTTTCCTGAGCTTCTCCTCTTCGGAGCGTTTGCTCTCACCAACCTCAAACTGAGAATTAGCGAATCTCCAAGTTCTAGATTTGTTCCTTGAAGTCACCGAATTCTTCTTCCATTATTACCAAGAGGTCATGAACCTCTTCTCTCAATTCTTTAGCAAGCATAAACACATTCTTCTATTTCTAGGGGCTCAATCATTAGGGTCCTCTATTGTCCACTTTTATGCCCTCTGTTGGCATTTTTTTCAAGCAAATGATGTCCATTACAATTCACCTACTCATCAAGTTTTGTTGGTCCTCTACTGCCATCCTTGGTTCTTTTACATTGGGCTTCTGCCATCTCTCTGCCTCAATGAAGACGATGTGCTCCCTATGTTTGATTTGTTCAAAATTTCCATAATTTGGAATCCATCCATCACACCAATGTGAGATCCTTACGTTACTTCAGCACTTCTACACATGATTGCACATGTCAAAGTTTATTGCTCTCTTCTGATCTGACAAGAGATGATCCGAGATTTCCTCACCCTTTCATAAACTCTTGGATATATCGAGTCTGATTTCAAATCTTTAGCTCAACCTCTATTTATTGCTATAATGATCTCAGGATCATCTTCTAGTTTGATATTCCCAAGGCCTAACATCATGCAAAAATAAAGGCCTCTAATCGATCCATTAACTTGGCTTGAGTTTTAGAACCCTGACCAAACCTTTCACAATAGTTAAATCTCATCATGCTTTTATGATCCCATACTGCTACACCTTCCTCCCCGCTTTACCTGGACTTTTCTTTGAGACACCTTCAAAAGTGAGTTCCAAACTCCATTTCCAGGGGCTTCACAAGTCACTACTTTTTTCCTTGTTAGAACTAAAAGCCTGTACTTTAATGGGAAAAGATGAAGGAGCTTGTTAACAGTAGATCTCACTCTTGCTTCTTAGGATCATCTTCTAGTTTTCTTGATATCAAGTCTTATAGGTTAGATCTGCTTTGATGCTCTTAAAGGAGTGGCCTTTGCGCTCCCACTTTGTAATGACACTAATGTACCTAGCAGTCCCATTGACTTATTTGTGGTCATTTGTCAGACATCAATAAAATTATCTAATCTTATCTGGTCTCTCCATTGGAGAGCTTCCCTTTTTGGTGATTCAGATTTGTGCTTCAGTTTTTACACCCTTTTAGTCGATGCTTAGGTTGACAACCCTCTCCTTGCTTTGGTCCATTTGATGTAAATCTACCTTTGCAGGCAGCAATTATAACCATGGGGGTATGGCATTTCACATGATTTTGGATAAATTAGCAATTTAAATTTCTTCTAAATTTGGAATACTCTCCTGGCCTGGGTTGGCAGAGGGTGCAAAACCAGTAATTGTATGCGATGTATGTTTGAAATTCTGTAATGACTTAGTTTTCTTGCAAAAATGAATAGAAAAAGTGTCCATTGGGAATCATATTTCTTCTGCCTTTATCGTTTGATCTTTTTTTTGTGCAGTCTCTTTTAGTGTTAAATAGCTCATCGAAACATGGTTATGTTCATTAAACTGTTTCTATTCTTTACTTCGTTTGAAAATACTTGTGTGTGCATGTAACCTCCAGCATATCTACTTCTAGATGATAAGGCTTTGGATATGTTACCATAGAATTATATTTCTTGGTAATGAACCTGTAGAAGCTACCAATATTTACTATTCAATAGCAATAAAGCTTCAGCGTTTTTAGTATAAAATGAGATTTTAAGCTTTACTTTTATTTTTAAAGTTACTTCAATATTATTTTACAAATTGTGTTACCTTGATAAAGTTTAGAACGTTTTATTCTTTTTACACTATAGTTTGTGTCTTGTATTCAGAGGATGTGAAAATAGCAGAAGGTAGAAACATGATAAGTTTCTACTAGTTTGCATTTTGGAGTGAGTTTTCAATTTTTATTGGTGTTCTTTGCTAGGGTTGGGAAGAAGGCCAAGGCTTGGGAAAACATAAACAAGGAATCAAAGAGCATGTCAAGGTTAAGAAGAAACAAGACACAACAGGTTACTGTCTAGTTTGATTTTGATTGTTTATTTAATGTTTCATAACTTCTTTTTCCCATTTTTACCTGCTATTTAGCATCATTGTTGAATGCATGCTTTGAGTTATGTGCAGGTGTAGGTGTAGACAAGGCTGCGAATAATTGGACATTCAATACTACCGAATTTGATAATATACTAAAAAAATTGAAAGTGGTATGTTTGAACTTTGTCTCCAGACTCCAGCTAATCTGCTTTTCTTTTCATAGCATTGGAGCAGTCACATTTTTCAAATTGTCAAAGAATCACATTTTTCAAACTCTCAAAGAATAGATCCGTGGAGTTATGCTGTTCATTGACTGGTTGTTAGGATAGCAGATTCAAGACGGAAGCTTGCTTTAATTTCAATATTCTTTTCCTTTATAGTTTTATATGCTCCTCCATATTGGTGTTCATCTTTGTTAGACTCTGACGAGTAAATATGTATGTGAATCACAGCAAGTTGCTGGTTCAGAAGATGGAGGTGAGTCCTACAAAATTTGATTGTGCTATATATATGCTTTGTTGAAAATAGTATTTAACTTCTTGTCGTTATTTCCATGGATATATGATTCTTTACTCTTCGTTTTTTTGTTCTTCCCTGGTTTTAGAGGCAAACAGGAAGAAACAAGAAGTAAAAAAGACAGAAACAACCACTCCGACCTTAAAAGCAGCCCGACCCCAAGGAAGGTAATGCATGTTTGTGTTTTTAAGATGGTATAAGTTATAACATTGCAATTTTACTTTAATGGCTTCTTAATTAAATGGCAGTATCCTTTCTTTTGGCTTTCTCGTTGAGTTACTTTGGTACTTCATGCTGAAGGATGCTCCATTTTCAGATACAAGAAGAGAGAGAGGGGAAAACTTGTGAGTGGATACTCAGAGAAAGATCTTCAGGAGATTTTGGTAAGATTTCGTCATGTTTTTAAAAAGCTTCTGGACCTCTTATGAGATTAAAGTCATCTTGACTTACTAAATTTTTGCTCCCTTAAAATAAAGAAAATACATCTAGTTATAAATATACATTACACTGACTTACATAAGGAGGTTACAAGGATGGAAATAATACATCATTGTACAACAAAAGCAAGAAGAGCCATCATAACAGGCCTGAGTTACAGAAAGTTATATGATCATAGAGATCCTGTTGGGGAAATGGTCTCATTGAATGGTTTTCTTGTAGAATGTTTTGTTGAAGATTGAGTAGCTTCGAAAGATATCCTTATTGTATTTGACCAAGACAAACCCTAAAGAATATTATTATATTATATTTGTTAAGACAGCCCTATTGTGCCTTTGTAAAAGTCGGCCCTATTGTGCCTTGACATGTAAAAGATGTTGAGATTTGGGTACCTTGGAAAGTGCCCCCCTTGTGTTTGTGAGTCTCTAAACACAAAGGGGGAGACTATTACCCTCATTACTTTACTTCATGTTCTAATTTCACTTTGACTTAGGAGTTTAAGTCAAAAGTGAAATATGTCACTTAAGTCATTAAAGTGACATTTAATTCACTTTGTGGGTGAGTTAAAGGACATAAAGCAAACTAAGGAAAGTGGGTTTCCTAAGTGAGATTTTTGGATTAAATCTCACCCATTGATTAGAATTGGCTAGATTGGATCTAGGCCATTGATCTTTTAGGGTTTGGCCAAAGAGAGGCTAAATGAGGGAATAGGGCAAAGATGAGATTTTTTTCTTCACTTGAGAGGAGAAGAGAAGGAGGAGAGCACTTGGGCGCATTTCTTGAGGAGAGGAGGGCGCACAAGGAGGAGGGCACTTGCTACTTGAGGGAGGAAGGTGCAAAGAATGAGTGGAGGTGCTTTCATGGTGTTGGAGGCATTCACTTGAGGGAGGGCGCATTCCTAGCTTCAGGGTGCACTTGGAGGAGGAGAGGCGCACATCTTCATGGAGGGCGCACCTTGTTTATGAGAGATTTCATGGAGGTGGAAGGGCGCAATGCTTGAGGGGAGGCCTTAGTGAGAAACTAAGGGCGCATATCCATAGAGGGAAGTCTTGCTAGAAGAGGGGCACACTAAGGCTAGGTGCGCACCAATCCAAGGAGGAGGGCGCACTTGTGTAGAGGGTGCTAAGTCCAAGGCAAGGGGGCAAGGGTTTCACAAAGCTTCAAGTGGGCAAAGGCAAAGGCAAGGCATCTCAAAGGCAAAGGCAAAGGCACAAGGGAAGAGGACAAAAGGCTAGCAAAGCAAGAGGGGCGCACCAAGGTAAAGGGCACCTTGCTTCAAGAGGCTAGCAGGGACATCTTCAAGGGATTCCAAGGCTTCCGAGAAGGGTTGCTATTGTACCAGGTTCACTTGTATATGTTCTCCGTGTTGTACATTTTGCTTTGAGGCCTTCTATATACATCTACTCCAAACTGGTTTTCCCCATGGGGGTTTTTCCAGGGTCATGATGACCAAAAACATATGTGTCAATTTCATGCATGCTTAGAATTGTTAAATCAGCATTTAGAGTTGTAAAGATTGAGAGGAGTGTTATGTGTTTTGAGTATTATTGTATGTGCTAATCATTGGTATGAAAAACACTTGCAAGGGCACCTCAAAAGGACACTTAACCACAAAAATTATCAGCAGAAAGTTACTAAACAGTTTGCTGTCCTAAAAGACAACAAATGTCAGTTTTGGAAGTTCAAACTTGAAGCTAAAATCTGATCAAAGGTAGATCAGTTTTAGCAGCCTGATAGTACCTCATTTCTCTTCAAAAGAGAAAATAAAAGGGTAAAGTAACTGGTCGGCCCAGACCTAATTTTAGGCTGGCCAAACCACTATTTATAAGGGAGGCCAGCATCTCATTTGCACACTCACTCACTAAGCTCTGCAGTCAAGAAGAAAAGTGCGCAAGTTTTAGAGGGAGACACTACTGCAGCTAGGAGGTGATTTGGTGGAGGGTTTTGGTCTATCTCTTGGATATATCTTGGTTAAGTGGTGCACTACTCTTCCCTAGTCAAGGGTTAGAGGAGGATCTTTTGCTTTGTAAATTATCTCTTGGAGAGAGGCATTGTTCTTGGTTGGTGAATCTATATTGAGGAAGTTTGTTGAGTTTTTCCCCTAGAGGGTTTTCCTAGGGTAAATCTTGTGTATGCTGTGAATGTTATTCTTTCAGTGATCCTTCTTATGCAGTTATTGTGCTAATGGTTTATAAGTAAAAGAACACTAATCTAATTAACTGCTTAAGACGTAAAAATCAACATGTTTAAGGTAGGTTCATTTGCTTGATGCATAGGACTAATGTGTCTCTAATTTAACAAGTATTATCTTTACTTCTAGGACATGGGACCAGTCACCAGCAGTTTGTAATTTCACGTTTAGTTCCATACTTCGTTAAAGAGTCATAGATGAGAATAAATATCATATATATTTCAGGTCATGGACCAAGAAGGCATTCTCTATCCAGAAAAATGGAAAGGGAAAGTTAACAGCGTTCTTTTTCATTTTTTGGCTGCATCAACAGTTAACATGAATTGCTTTCAAAACTTCACATGTAGAAATCTCTGAAATGCTTTGACACCATGAAGAAATTCAAGAATCTGACTTTTGTTGCAAATTCAGAAATTTCATCTCAACCTTGAGGTTTCCTAGATCCATTTCTTGTTTACTTTCAACCTTAGGGCTGAATCTGAAATATTAAATTAGCAACAAATATTTCCTTCTCTTCAACACAGATCACAAGGCAGCCCAAGCAAATAAATACCAATCAAGTGTACTTCAATGCAACAATGTTTCATCCCTTAGGGAACACTTCCCAAGCAAATTACAGATCTGAAAAAGACTTATTACAGCAGATTATTATAGCAGTAAATCTGCCCTTTTACCTTCTAGATGTGTGTTAAACCACTTAAAATATTTTGCTTGATGTTATGTCAAATCAGCATGCATACCCACTACTAGAATACTCAATCGGGAAGATAACATAAAGTGAAATTCAAATCTATGTGTGTTAAACCACTTAAAATATTTTGCTTGATGTTATGTCAAATCAGCATGCATACCCACTACTAGAATACTCAATCGGGAAGATAACATAAAGTGAAATTCAAATCTGTAAGTGCATAAAGTTTGGACAGCTGGAACACTTCATGTATATTGATAAGATGAAGTCAAGTACATACCACAACACATTACAAGCTGGTACAATTCAAGCTCTCCAAACCCTAGCTAGGGCATCCACCAAAATAGCAAACCCTAGCCACCAACTCCTCCTAGCTTGGAATCTCTCCCAACTAAAGTTGGTTGCTCCACCAAAGATTCACAACAAGTATAACACACCGGAAAGTCCTCCTTGGCACCTTCACTTACATCACACAAGTGTACAAGATAGTCTCCCACTATCTTCTTCACATCAAGTACTCCAAGTAGTACTAGGGATTCGAAAGGCTACAAAACCCGATCTTCTTCTCTCATAAAAACTACTAGTTCAAGTGTTTCCTTTGGTCCTCTAGGGTTTATTCCAAACCCTAGCTTTCTTCATCTCCCTTGGGCAAAACCCTAACCCTATCTTTCTCTTGAATGTCCTCAAGAACCTTAGCGCTCAAGACAAAGGGAGAAAACACATTGAAGAAGAAGTACAAAGAGACTAGTTCACTCTAGCTCTCACATCTCTAACACGAGTATGTGATTACATGAGTGAACAACAATGAATTGACGAAAGGTGTGAGGGATGCCAACAATAAAAAGTGGACCTTGTACACAACAAGAAACCTAACTAAACAATAAATAGGTCCACATGTGAAGCATTCCAACTCTAAGTGATAGGTCAAATTCCAAAGCATGCATGTCCAAGAAACAAGGGTCTCAAGGTGAGGGCTCAACAAAATGTGTCCAATGCTCCTCCAAAGGTCTCCAATGCTAAATGTTCCCTCCTAAGCCACGTGTCCCTCCGGGTCCACGACACTTACATGATCACTCCTCAACCTAGATGTCCTCAAGTCAAGTACAAGCCTGCATGCAAGAAACTAAGTGGGACCCCGTTCTACCTAAGGCTCAATACTCTCCTTTAATATGCTCAATGCTCCTCCTCCAAGTGGGTTGTCCTCCCAAGCAAGCAACCAAACTCTCCAAGTGAAGCAACCAAACTCTCCAAGTACACACCATGAAGAAAGTCACCATGCCACAAAGGTCTCCAACCTTCAGATGAAGAGTGCCACACAAGCATCACGTCAAGGTCTAACAATCCATGAGTAAGCTATCTTCAATGTATGTCCATCATAATACAACAAAGGGTAACCAACTGTTGATGTTTGTAGTATCAGACATGTAGTTCCGCACAGGTCTAAGTGTCTAGATGTGTGGAAGTCGTCCAAAGCCTTCAACCCTAGTAATTTACTTTAATTAAAGGAATGATTAAATTAAAGTGCTTTTTATAGTTAAAGTGAGTTTAATTTAATGAAATGCTAAAGTTATTAGCATTAGTGAATTAAATGAATCTTAGTCATTAATCTCAAGTGAGGTGAGATTTAATCTCAACCATTAATCACTTTGGAGATTAGGGTTATGTTTGATTCGGTTAAAACTCAAGATTATAAAAGCAAGGCTAGGTGAAGGAGGAAGACATCTTACTTGAAGAGCAAACAAGGACTTTTGCTCAAGTACTTGAGTCATGAAGGACTGTGACTCAAGGGGATCAAGGACAAGAGCAAAGAAAGACTTTTTCTCAAGTGCTTGAGTCACGGAGGATTGTGATTCAAGGGGATCTCAACAAAGGTGGAGAAGGACTTTCATTTAGACATGAAGTCCAAAGGAGGAAAGTGCAGGTAGTGAAGCAAGGAGAAGAAAACCCAACTGCTAGAAATTGAAGGACAGATTTTTGGGGAGCAGATTTGAGGTACCAGTGGATAGATCTAGCAGATCTAAGGTACCAACGAACAACTCTAGTGCAAATCTGAGGTGCCAATGGGAAAATATAGTAGATTTGAGGTACCAACGAACGGATGTAGTGCAGATATGAGGTATCGGTGGACAACTCTAGTGCATATTTAAGGTACCAGTGGACAAATCTAGTGCAGATCCGAGGTACCAACGGACAGATCTGAGGTACCAATAGACAAGTCTAGCATATCCGAGGTACCAATGGATAGATCTAGTGCAGATCTAAGGTATCAACAAGAAAAACTAGTAGATTTGAGGTACCAGTAAGAAGATTTGAGGTAGTAGTGGATAGATCTAGTGCAAAGATGAGGTACCAATGGATAAATCTAGTGCAGATATGAGGTATCAATATGCATAACTAACATATCTTAGGTACCGACAGGTAGGTCTTGCAGATTTGAGGACCAACAAGAAGATCTAGTGCAGATCTGCGTGTCCAATAGGCAGATCAGGGACAGATTGACATAGGTTTCTTTAGGGCTTGAGTTGCCAGGTTTCTTGTATTTGTATTTTTCCTCAATGGGCCATTTTCCTAGTAAAAAAATTATTATCATTATCTAATGAAAAAATTATTTGAAGGGCAAAATTTTTGTGTGTTGTGTGAGATTTATTTTTCGTTGTTTTATTCCCAACTAGTATATTTTATTTTCTGTGCTGTAATTTGATTGCAAGCAAGGAAATACACAAGGTAATAATCTATCTAGGTGCTAAGGATAGTGAGATTTCTCAACATGGTATCGGATCTTTCACTCTGAGAGGGAGGCCAATTTCAGGTTATACAACAATGTACAACAGTAGATTTATTTGATCTGATTTGCAGTAGTGGGTGTTTAAAGGAACAAACACAGATCCACAACAATTTGCAACAAATCTGCAAGGAGATCTCTGTAGATCTATAAAACAACAAATTTGAAACCTCGATATTAAGGGTTTCGTGGGTGCTTGAATGACTAAGCACAAATTCTTCAGTTTACTGTGCCTGAAGGACAAGGCACATTTTTTCGGCAGTTCAGATCTAAAAAATGGCAATAGCCAGTCTCAGATTTGAAGACAGGTTGGATGAAGGAGCTATTTAACACTTTGATGGAGAAGGACTCAAGGATCCATGTGGATCTTGGTGATGATGCCAAGTATGCAGTGAAGGGTGAGGGAACTATTTTGTTCCAACATGAGTTGAGAGGTTCGTTGGAAGCCCAGGATGTGCTATATGTACCAGTGACAAAGGATGAGGAGTAGGAGGCTTCGAAGGGAGAACAATGTTCAGAGGCTTCTAGTTTAGGGAGTCAACCTTTAGGTGGGGAGGAGGAGTGAGCCCCTTCCAGCTCTGTCAGGAGACCCAGGTGGTTTACGCAGACATTGAAGGATGTTCAGGAGCATGTTGAGGCTCCTAAGAACATATTCAAGGAGAGTTTGAAGAAGTTTCCAAACTTCGTGGCACTGATGAGTAGCATCATTGATTGTGAGTCTTCCAGTGTTCAGGAAGCAACAAACTAGTAGGTTTGGTGGGATGCCATGGTGCACGATGATGTGTGGGACATTGTGCTAGGATCGGAGGGACAACCAATTTCAGGTAGCTCTTCTAGAAGTACCTTCCTCGCTAAGAGGGAGTGTCGATGTTTGTAGCATCGAATAGGTGCTTCCACATAGGTCTAATTGTCTAGATGTGTGGAAGTCGTCCAAAGCCTTCAACTTTAGTAATTTACTTTAATTAAAGGAATTATTAAAGTAAAGTGCTTTTTATAATTATAGTGAGTTTAATTTAATGAAATGCTAAAGTTATTAGCATTAGTGAATTAAATGAATCTTAGCCATTGATCTCAAGTGAGGTGAGATCTAATCTCAATTGTTATTCACTTTGGAGATTAGGGTTATGTTTGATTCGGTCATAATTCAAGAAGACCGAATATCAACAATGAAAATATTTGATTTTTTATGATTTAGAAAATAATGAATATATTTATGTATATATGTGGATGAAATTGTTCGTCCATCCATGTGGCCACATGGGCCGGTTTATACAGATATATAGTTTTATTAGCCCTATACACATTTTTGTTTATTTAATTAAGAGAAATAATACCCCCCCACCTTCCCATACTTGAGCGAAGAATTAAGAAGTTGGTATGTAGCCAACACCGTTCTACAGATTTCTCTCTTCCCTGCGTTTCTAGATGGAAGGCGGTATTAATCGCTAGCCGCAATGGCACTTGGAAACCTTGCAAGACTTGGTGGGAAGGTGTTGAACTGATCAAACCATCCTTTGGGGTTATCACCCTCACACACTTATATACATATTTATAAAGATCTTTCTCTTGCAAGGGTTGTAGGCCTTGATTAGGTTTGGGGCTTTGAGATCAAACTTTGATCCTAGATGAGTTCACAGGTGGACTAAACCCTGGACTGTTGGAATAGTGTTAAGGAGATTTTTGACCCAAATTTGTCTTAACTATGGGAGTGTGGAGTTGGTTGTTGTATCAAAGGTGTGGAATAGCACAAAAGAACTACCATCGGCCACATATTACAATGAGAAATACCTTGCACATTTTAGAGCAGCGGAGATTACTGTGTAGCAGATGTGCCAAAATTCAAGTTACGCGGCCCAAGTTCGCCCAACACTACACACGCCGAGGTTAATTTTCTGCAATAATTTTCGGCTAGATAAGGCTGATTTGTGGCATGTATAGCAGCCCTTATTTGCCTTACATATTCATGCATTTTCCCTCTTAGATCCATACCTTTATGACTCCATTTTGCCCAAGATTCGGTAGGCACTAGTCTTTGGGTTTACATCAACTTTTTGTTCTCATACCATCCATCTTTTCACCTATACTATAACCACTTGTTTTGTTAAGGCTTATTCTTCAAACATCACCTAGTGCATTCACTCCATAGCTTTAGCAATCCTACTCAGGGATACCCCCCTTGTGTTGGAGAAGAGCCATCTAAAGAGAGAGGAAGAGCTACTGAGGTGACAGTGGTTAGCCTTCCTTTGTTACACAAAGCTAGTACTTTGGCGCTTGGGACTTTACACTTTGTGGGTGCTAGATTTTGTTGTAACAGGACCGAATTGTGGTCCCAAGTTTTGGGGTGTGTTTTTAAATTGTGAAACATGTGCCAAAACATTTCTGGGCGTTTTGGGCCATTTTGCTAGGTTTCAAAACATTTTGGCACAGGAAATGGTGGGGGAACAGGCTTTCCTGCACCATGGATTCAAAGTTTCAAACAAAGCTCAAGTTCAATTCAAACCCAAGTCATTTGATTAACAACTTGATTTACCAGGTTGCCTAGGCTGACTGTTTCAACTTTCGGCCCTCTTTTATTCTAGAGAACACTGCTCTGCAACTAAAATCCATTGCTTCAATTGACTTCTTAGGCATTCCTCTAAGGAATTAATATGTTAATAATCTAGAATGAATATGTATATTCTCCTTTTAAAAAGTCTCTACATATTTTTCTCATTCCCTTGTTTTTAATCACTTGACGTACTTTTTCTTGATTTTTCGAACATGCATACTATGTTTTGCACACGTTAAGATGATTCCAAAATATTAAGAGTACCAAAAGCTACTGTAGTGAATCATATGATTGATGATGTTGAATATTTTCCCAACTATTTGAGAGGCTCTTTTGTATGAATTTAAAGGTTAGGTCTAGGAACTTTTTTTTTTCAAAATTCCAGGAATATTCTTGTTCAAGTATTGATGTGTTTTGAAACCATTGACATGGTATTATTTTATCCCCTCATGTTTGGACGATTTGATACTTTCCACTTAGAATGTGGTGAGAATAGGGTGATTTGCTTCATGCTTTTATGCCTCTAAAACTGTAGGCAAATAGAGGAACTCTTTTGAGGCATAGTCCCTTATCAAGAATGCATGGACACTACTTTCAGGAAGGAGTGGGCCCTATGTTTTTCCAAAGCTTTTTGCATTAATTATTGCAGGAACAGTAGTAGGTGTTTCTGTGCACTTTATGGATTGATGAGTTGCAGCTTGTGGCAACTTCATTAGTGCCTTATTTTGTACTCATGGTCCTAGGAAAGGGCTGTATTTTCCATTTTTGCTTCGATGCTTAGATTCATTGTTTTCGTGAACCATGCTTTGATGCAATTTCTAACTCAAATACTGCAGGGAAATCGATGCGAATCATCTGGGCCTTGTTCTAATACGGAAACTCCAGAGATTGAAGTTGTGAAAGAAGAGTCCAAGTTGGTAGAGAAACATACAAGAGGTACCTTTCCTAACAACAGCCACGTATAAGAGACCTTTATTTACTTGACATGACAATAGTGTTTTTTCCATGATAAGTTGTTTGTTGGAAGATTTGTAGATTGGAATCTGGATGAATAAAAAACTTTTCATCTGTTTAATGTGTGTGTGTGTGGATACATACATACATGCATGCATACATATTTATATATATTCGGACTTACATGCACATATACATACGGTGATGCATACTAAATTTTAATATTGATTCATGCCAAGAAATTGTCGTGATACATTACTGAACATAAATAAATCCTTGGATTTATTTATGTTCTGTGGGACCGCAAGGGTAATGCTGTGCAAGTCCTTTAGGCCCTATGTGTCAACTATGTTCATGTCATGCATTCCTGGAGAGCTCATCCTGTGTGGCTCCACATGCCACTTTCAGTATCTTTAAAAATACTGGACAGACGGAGAGACATCTTTCTATTTTTATAGTATGTAGATGTGTTTATGTTGCATAAATAATTCCATTAAGTAGAAACACACATGTTTTACAGTGAGATTGCTGACATAGTTATTATGCACTCGAAATTGGAGGACTGCAGCCAACATATTACAATTTTAAATCATTAGACTGCGAAAACATAATATGAAGCACTAGCGACCATACAGACTAGTTTTGGTGGGATTCCTGTGATTGTGAGCCCCCACCTAAAGTTGGAATGGATGATTTGCTTTGGTCCAACCACCCTTTTTGACTCACTTTATCTTCTCTTGTTTGGTCAATGGCGGGATGGAAGGGGACATTCTTACCCATCTTCTGGGGCTAGGATAACTTGTGTGAATTGTGAAGTCTACCACCACCACCACCTCCTTGGTCTGGATCCGTATCTGTTACCAGTGTATATGGGGGTGCTTTGCTCACTGTAGAAGGTGCACTTTTTGGAGACATCCAAGGGTTACTTTCTCACTGTACAAGGTGCATTTGCTGTAAGAACATCTGGGGGCACCTTGTCCACTGTACAAGGTGCATTTCCAACGCGAACAGTAAGAGTTCTCAGGTGTTTAAGCCCCATGGTAACTTTCTTTGCTTGAATTTGAAATTGCAATGTGAAAGTCTCAATTGTAACTTTCTTTTGAATCTGCAATGCAAAACTAGTAACAGTATGATAACAGTCATTGTTTGTTAATAAACAGTATGATAACACTTAATGTAGAAGACATTGACATGGAGAGCAATTTTTGCGAGCACTGCATTCTTTATCTCTCTACATCAGAAGAATAAGAGATTCACTCGAACCACTTACCAAGTTATCACAGCTGCATAAGTGGTTGGCCAATTCTTATTTCTGGTGTAGCAGAGGAAGTTATCAAGCACATTTGATTGCACCAAGAGAAAGCAAGGTGCTCTTACAGTCAAGGGTGGGAGAGATCTCTTGTACATAAATGGATAAGGCTAATAAATAAAATAGACAAAATTGTGGCTGATGTTAAAAAAATAACCTATTTTTTTTATTCCTCTTGGTGCTTAATAGATTCAGTTTTAAGATGGATCTCTGGCAGTTACTAGCATTCAAGTAGTTGTTGACTGCTTAACGGATCTGATGAGTTGTACTTTGGATCATTCAACAAGGTGTTGTTTGTGTGGAGGATTCAGAGCAAGGACAGTGGGTGTTGGACTTTGCCTATATTCTATCTTAGACCTTTGTGTAATTTGTGAAATTTGTGAAGTATGAATTATTAGTATCCTCTTCTTAATTTGCACAAAACAAATTGCCTTGCACTGAATGGTATTATTGATTTATATTAGGATCTTGGAACATGGTATATGCTATATACTAAGCTTTTTATGAATTCCTGTAGTGGACTCTTTGCCTGTACAATCATCAATAAACTTTCCTTTTTGAGAAAAAAAATGCATATTCCCTCACATCAAAACTAGTGTGCTTCATTTAGTACTAATTTCATCATATGGACAATACATGATCACGGGTCTTGATGACTGTTTTTTCTGTTTAAGAATTTATATATCATTTTGGTTTTGCAGTGCAGGTAGTTGAGGGCACAGTTAAAGACAATGCTATCCTTGAATCAACTTATTCAGTGGATCTGACACAGACTCCATCTGAACACCTATCAGATGAATGGTGGGGGCATAAACATGGGTTTGTCTGGGGTGGTCTTCTTGGAGCTAAGTCCAAAGTGAAGAAACCTGTAGCAGTGAAAGAAAATCAGTGTAGTGATGTGGGAAATGGTCAAGTTTCAACTATCAGAAGTGCATTTTCTGAGAAGGACCAAGAAAATCTTTATAATCTTGTACAGGTATGCAATCTTTAGTTCTTGAAACCATACAAAACATGTTTTGAATGTATTTATGCCAAACCAAAAGTACAACAAGAGTGAAGCATCTCTAAAACATACTGAAAGTAATGATTGATTTTTAATTTTTTTTAAAGATATTGAAATCAATAAATGCAAAATCTGATCAAGTCCATAAAAGTTTAGAAATAACAATGAGGAAGATTCATAAACTTTATGTAAAAACACACATTCAACTCTGTTGAGACCCCACTGCCTAGCTTCTTTCTCCCTATTACCACCTTGGTTCTCACTTGATGTAAAAGTCCCAACCACCCACATGAGACTCCAAGGGTGACTTAGATAAGCTACCTGACTTAGATAAAGCTTGTCATCATCAGAACTCCATAGCACAACACAACGTCAAGATATAGAGGTGGATTAGAGACCAGGAGGGGCATCATCCCCCTCTCTATGCTGCTCTCTTTGCATTATACCTATTTGACCCATGACAACTTGCTTAGAAAGCTCACTTGCTTCTTTGCTATGTTGCATTGGTTTTCGGGACAGGGAAACAGCGGGGACGGGGGGATGCGTCCCCGGGACGGCTAGAGTGCACCCCCAAATTTTTCAGGGGACAGCGGGTTGGGGACGGCAATAATATATATATATATATATATATATATATTAAAAAATATTAAAATTCACCATAAACATTTGTAGTTGCTTCAAGCTTGTAGGCATAACAAACTATACTATACAGTAGTATTATGCACAGCCCTTACACTTGCCAATACTGAAAAAACTCGATCAATTTAAAAAAGGGCCGAGTGACATTTCATTATTGGCTGCTAGGCAAGAGCAAAATGCAGTTTAGCTTTAGGAAATTTAAGTGAGAGATGTCTCTATAACAGTTTTTCTTACTCGTATTTCTTGTTAATGAAAATTATGTTAAAACATGAAAGGCATTCCCTTCTCAATAGGTTTTGCATATTTTTATGGTTGTGTTGAAAACCACTATAAAACACTTTGGTTCTGTAAAGAGATTAGATTCTATTTCAGATTAAGAAGGTGATTGAATAGGAATTTATTCAAACATTTAGTACCCAATCGAAGTCACTACTATCTGATTATTTTCACAATGCTTGAGGTTGGAATGGTGGAAGCACTATAATTGAATGACTCCTGGAAACCCATGTACAATATGTAAAAGCTAAGATGACAAGAAAAGTGAGAAGAACAAGAGCAGTAACCATATGGATCAGCCCTTTGAAATGTTGCATTTCTTGTTTTTTTGACATGGAAACTTTGCTTGTTGTAACCTTGTTGCTGAAAATATAATATTTAAATCACCAAAAACCCAAATCAAAACCCATGTTTTGAGATGCAACTTTTACAACAGATTTAGATTCAATGCAATACAAAAATAATGGATGGGAAAAATGATCTTATTGTCCAATCATCAATTTCTATGATTTTCAAGATTGAAGATATATGCCCGGAATATCCCCAAAATCTACCCAAAAAGATCCCTGAAATCTGCCTAGAACATCCTCAAAATCTGTCAAGAACGTCTTGGGGACGACCAACAAGTCCCCGAGTCCCCAATGGAGTCCCCAACAATTTGGGTAAGTTTCCTAAGGGTCCCCAAGTCCCCGGAACGCGGGAACGGTGGGTACGCGGGTTTTTTTGGGGGGGACGGGTCCCCGTGCAACATGGCTTCTTTGTCATAGATCCTTTGCACATGACTAAAACTCAAATCTTCAAACTACCCAACTACTGTCGTTACCCAATCCAACAATGGCCTCAAAGAGATGTTTTGTAATCTGTAGTACCCTTTAACCCATTCAATCACAAGCTAATCCCCAAAATTAGCATGTTGTTCACCCCTCTTTCGAATACAATCTTTAGGAGGTTAAAAAAAACATGAATTTCATCCCAGTTATTGGTGCCCCTACCAAGGCCTAACCTCAAAGTTTAATGGAAATAATTAGAAACAACCAACACCCCTTCTGCTCTACATGGGCCATGATTGTTATGGTTAGCACCATTGCAAAATCCCCATTCTTTGGATTTGTCAATCTCACGAGGGTTTTAGGATTTTGTGACCTTTTCTTGGGGCACTATTTTATTTCTCAATAAATGTACTTTATCCTATAAAACACCTGCAAAGGTGAGAAAGCTTTGTCCTAGAATAAAATGGCATTTTTTGTGATCTAGGTTTTCCATGACACTACATAGGGAAGAGCTTTATGGTTAACAAGACGAGGATCCTCTATCAATTGTTTTAATCCTTCAACTAGGGAAGCACCTTCCCACTTGTCAATGATATGGCTTCCCTCCAGATCTCCTTGGAAAAACGACAATGCATTAGCGAATGTTTTATTTTCTCACCATCTGAATTGCACAACGTACAAAAGCATGGATCTTGCCACAATCGCCTTTGCAACATCTCCTAGGTAGAGCTTTATTATTTAAGACCAACCATCGAAACAATGTAGTTTTCTTTTTATCTTCCATAGGGGCTTCCACCACCAACAATCTACTTGATCACCTTTCGAAAACATAACTATGCATCCTAGACTAGCATAATACTCACCAATTGGGCTTCGATACCAAATCAAAGAGTCTTCATCATCTTTAAAAAATATGTAACTCACCTGTAACCTTTCAATATATGATCTCTATTGGTTTGCATCTTGACCAACTAGGCCCAAGGCCTCTACCCCTTTCCAACCATTTTTCCACATATTACCTTCACTTGGGTAAGGTGCAGTTGCCAAGAAAACAATCCCTTATAAGCCCATCAAAAAGTTTGAATAAGCCATCACTTCCAATCCAAGGATCTATTCCTTATCTAAGTCTTCTTCCATTACCAATTTTTCAAATCAACCAATTCCCAACAAGAAGAAAAGCCAACACTAAAGCCTTCCACATAATAGAAACATCGACATAAGATTTGTTTTGTTGTTTAATCCAGTCTTCAATTAATTGAGGCTCTATATTTGAGCTTTATGACATGGAATTATATATATATATATATATATATATATATATATATATATGTTAGTGTTGAAATATTGTAACTGCAAAGAGTATTCTATTTATTATTGATGTATTATTCATTAGATCAATCCCCTTTTGTGGATTGATCATGTCGAGCATTGTAAATGACCAAATCCCCTTTTGCGGATTGGTCAAACCCTAATTGTAATATGCACATTGAGAAGTCGGCCCCCAGACAAATTAAAGTGGTTCTAACCACCCAGAAAGAGAAGTTGGCTCTGCCAGTGAAGAGACACCTCCTTTCAACACTTGCCAGTTTGTATAAATAAAGGAAGCCAATGCCTCATTTGTTCACTCACTCATTCGATGATTCAGAGCGCAAGTTTGGAAGCTGCAGTTGGAGAAGAAGGAAGAGAGAGAGGTGCATTACTTGGGAGAGAATATTCTCTAGTGTTTGGTTTATTGTCTTGGCATTGTAGTGGCTATCTATATTAAGGAAGTTTTTGCTGGGTTTTCTTCCCCATGAGGGTTTCCCAAGATAAATCCTGTGTATCTTGTGATTGTGTTTTTCTCAGTGATCCTATATATGCTATGGTTATCTAATAAATGAAAAGAAACCTAATATTAGCTTAAACTCTAACATGGTATCAGAGCTAAGTTGAAGAGAGCATCTTTCACAAGAAAAAGAAAAACGTCACTGTTGCCGTACAAGAAAATTAGGGCTTTTTTTGAAAAAGAATTTCATCCCAAAAGTCATCTAGAAAAGTGCGCCCTAACCCAAGGAACTCTTTGGCACCTTCAGCGCACCTTTTTAGTGGATAAAACTCCCGAAAAGTGAAACCCTAGTTTTCACCGGTACTAGTAGTACCAGAAAACCAGAAGCACTAGTCCCGAAATCCGTTGGTCAAGTTTGAGGGGGCAAAATTTGGATTTTCAGAAATCTAATTGTACCAACTTACTCGCCTCAGCTCAATGCATCTAGCCCTTGGATCAGAATTTCAAAATTTGAAGTTTGAAAAATTAGGGTTTCCTCATAAAACCCTAAGTTGCAGTTGCAGTTTTAGAATCAGTTGCAGCATCAATTGCAGTTGCAGTATCAGTTGAAGTATTCGCTGTAGTACCAGTTGCAGTCACCGTTGAAGTTCTTAAGAGTTGGTAATTATTACCGCTGCTACCAGATGGTGCCACTACTACAAATGCTATCAGAGGTATGTACTCACATATGTTTAAATTGTTAAAACCTTAAAGGGTATTTGCAGGAGAAGGGATCTCTTACCATAGATCTAGAAGTATCTCAAGATCCAACACATTTAGAGGAATAATGCAACCTAGGTTTGATTATTTTGATATGCATCTATTTGTTATGACATTATTTTGATCAATGTTGCATGTTGAAGCTATGACCATCATACTAACCTTTGGTCAAAATTAAGTCAAGGTATTAGATGGATTAAAGTTGAGATCATAGAGTTTATTCTTTAACCCAACCTTCTGTCAAGAAAACATATTGTCTTAGTACAAGAAGACAGGTTGAAGAAAGCACTCGTCATCTTGAGTGAAGGAGACTTGGAAGAAAAGCAACACACTCATTCTTGAGGACAAGGCTCCAGGTTCCAGGTTTGATTAATTAAGTTGATAAGATTCAAAATTGCACATG